>VXAV01004107.1:218479-254624 GCA_013399715.1 Alectura lathami
TAAAGAGACAGCTAAAAAGTACCAGTTATACATTTATGAAGTACCAGCAATCAAAATTATGGATTTTCTAAAAGGTTTTTAACTACTTTTATTGAAAGGAAAATCGCTGTCTCAGACTTTTGTGACACTATTGCTAATAATAAATTTTACCATTTAGACATAGTAGTAATATGGGAGACAGTGTCAATAAAAGTATGAAACAAAGATGATCCCTGTCTCTTAAGTAATGCTTTCTGATTACACACCGGAAATTATAACGTGAAACATAAACTAGGAGCACCTTAAAATATAAAATGCAATAACGCAAGACAATGTGCCTCGGTGTGTACACTCAGCGTGCAAAAACACGCTGCCACACATAACAGGTCGGCACGTGAGATCTTCCTCACTCGCACCAGGAGAGTGAAAACATTTATATTCGTGCACGAAGCTGAAATTACTCGAGCCAGTTCAAGCTGGCCAGCCGTCCCCTGCTCGGGATGAAGTGCGGGGCTGCCTGCGGGCTGGGTTTGGGCTCCTGATCGGAAACTTTTCCCAGCGACACGCCAGGTGTCACTAGAGGGCACTGTGGGATTTGGGCCACCCGGCCGCCGCCCGCAGCGCCCAGGAGAGGTCTTGAACTTCCGCGCAATGTCAGGAAGGTTAATCAGGATGTTGTAAAAGAAACTGTAGCACTCGAATCCCAACAGCAGCTCCGAAGAGGTGACGGTCTACGAAGGAAAAAGGACGGCTTTCGTCCCCGCGCAGAGCGCAGGCCCCATGGGGCGGAGGCTGCTGGCGTTTGGGGCCGGGGAAGGCCGCGGCCTCGCCTCGCTCCTCGGCCCGCTGCAAGTCCCTGCTCCGCGAGATGAGTTCGCTGCAGAACCTTCTGACGTGCAAATGATAGCAATTAATGCGTTTGCAACGATTTATGATTTCCGGCCTACTTCAGCATGTATTAGCATATACCTGGTTTCTTTAATATACACTTTGTTTTTCCAAAACCACAAACATAGTTGCTGGAATTTCATGTGGAAGTGCTTAAGGGGTTGAAAGTTAACACCTTTGTGAGCTGAGCAGTCTCACAGTTGCTGCTAAACAAAAGCCTCTTTGTAGAAGCTTTCTTGAAATGTTTTCTTAACATGTTCCAAGTAGTTTTAGGCAGGCAACTAAAGTAAACAAGATGTTACCATGATAAAAACACTTGTGAAAACATTACAGAGTGCACTTAGTAGTTTCTTTCACATAAACTCTCCTTCGTTTCATCAAAGTTAAATGCACATGAAGCAGATTACCAGCATCACTGTGCTACAGGATTGCAGGACCTCTCCAAATGTCTGTGTCTCTCATTTAAAGAATATATGTGATTTTAAAACGGTGCAGTCATGATTACACACATCTAAACCACAATCAAATAACAACAACAACAACAAAAGATAAAAGGGAAAATAAAACCATACTTAATCTCCTCCTTCAATTTCTGCCCTGGATGCCTAGATACCTTGCTGAATAAACTACCCTCCCTCCAGTAGCGATTTCCTAAACAACTCATCGTACAGGGGCATATTTCTCACTGCAACGGCCTTGAAACACATGCAAATGAAATCAAGGATAGCCTCAATTCTGAAGGAAAGTCACTCTGTGCTACTAATTGCTTCTTTCGCTGCCGACTGAGACGCAGGCGCTGGCTAAGCCACGAGACACATGTGCCCCCTCCAGCCTCCACCTTGCTCCCTGCAGCTTGGCAGAAGGCCACCAGGTCACAGCGGTGGCACTGGACATGTTTTTGTTTTTAGGCTCGAGCAGCACTGGGGACTGTGCGGGGTGCTCCTGTTTCATTAGGCTTAGCAGCAGCCCCTGCTGCTATCAGTTTGCTCTAACTGATGCCACATCACATGATAAGCAGTGGCTGATAGATTAAAAAACAACACTAAAACTGCAACTTATTTCTAAAAGAAATAGGGAAATAAATGTGTACAATAGCCCAAGTATCTGGTGGTTCTGATAAGCATCCTCCTGTTGGCTGTGAGTGAAAGACAACTAGGATCGTTATTTGTACAGTATTTATCTTTGAAATCAAGGGCCCTGTGGTGTACCTCACCTTGGGAACAAACACTACAGAATGATCACAGAAGAGTGTCAAATCTCTGTTTTTGATTTACCAACATTACGATATTTCTTCCTCAGGAGGAAAAGAAATGAACCATGTTTCAGACCTGTGAGTCCTTTTTTCTCCCTTAACTGTAGAATCATTTTATTGGCACACAAGGCTTTCATTCCACATGCAACTTCTCTTTGCTTTTTCTAACAGGCCTTTTTACTGGGGTAAGTGAAATTAAGCAATGCTCAATGGATACACAGGCTGCATTTCACTTGTAAACAAGAGCTTTTCTCTTGAGGGGCCTGTTGAAAGAGCCTCACGGATTACACGAGTACCAGAAACAAACTTCAAGCATCTACCTGTTATCTCTTCATTGAGTAATGAATTTTGATAAATGGCAGTATAATTTAAGGACAAATCCTCCACAGGACACTTGGAAGGCTACAGTATGATTTCATGAAGAAACACTTGCTTCCTTACAGCGTCAATTCACTGCTTGGGGACATTCGTTTCTGCACTCACTCAGGGTTAAGCATCACTCCGAACAAAAGGACTTTGGACATTGTAGAATTTCCATAATGAGAAAATTTGCATGAGCCAATGGTCTTAAGAAAGTCCCACAAAATACCTCTGCTGAAAGGGTCTGATGGGGAAAAAAGATCACTGCCCTGAAAATGTGAGAGATAAAAGAATCAAAATTGTTGGAGCTGTGAGCAGCCGGAGCTGCTTCTGGCTGACGACAGGTCCAGCCTGGCTTGTAATGGCTGTCAGGTTATTTCCCCCACGGATAGCTCCCCGCACCTCCTCCATGTGGACGGGGTTTACTCACTGAAACTTCTCCAAAATACCACATACAACCAATCTTGTCTCCGCTTATACCATGTGACTCAAGGGCTGTATTTTCTACACACGGTCAGGTCAAGCTGTGCACTTCTCTGTAACAAACCTTCCTAAAAGCACGAGATCTACTCTGGAACAGAAGACTACCACAGCAAGAAATGTGGCATAATCTGACCTTCCACAACCAGACACATTGCTCCAGTATCTAAGGCTACCACAGCACCTTCCCCTCGTGCTAACTGCAATAAAAAAACAGAATTGTTTTAAAGGTCTAAACGCTATGGTATGGCATATGAATATGAATGAGCTGGCAAGTATGGAGAGATTAGCATTTATTTCACTTAAGTGAACAACAGGATGAATTAAAAGAAATGAGGCAGGCCACCCTTCACGGAAATTTATGACTAGCACCTTCTTATTTTGTAATCCTCTTGTAATGAGAACCTTTTCATTACTGTACCATTCCTGACTTGTAATATACGTTTATACTAGGACCAGCACTGCTCCTACTGAACTCAGGAGGGTTTTGCCAGTGGCAGCAGAACTGGCCCACTCTGCTCTGGCAGCAAAAACTTCATCCCCTCTACTTGCTATCGCACTGCATGAAAATCCAGAAACTGCCCCAGAAAGAAAAGACACAGCTGAATGTTTGGGGACCAATTCTGCTAATCCATCCTGACAAATTCTGTGTACCTGTGTGGACTAACTTCATGAGATCACCATTCTAAATGGGAGAATTTGTCCCTTTGTGCATTTACATTACAAGCATTGTCCAGCCAGTTGGTCTTTTGAGATCCAACTACCGAATAGCCATCACTACTTTAAAGAGATCAGTGAAGAAACATTCAAGAACCTGGATGCACCAAAAGGATGTGTATACCTGGTGATCTACCCAGACAGAAAACTCCTGTTTGGTAGGAACAGCTTTTGCTCCAGCTCTTAGGGGTGAGGCTGATGATTTAGCCGTGGAGCGGCAATGTGCAAGTTATTAGAGCTCTACTGGTCCTTCCCTGCGTTGGGATGCACGCATTACCACATACTAGTCCATAACGCACTGTTTATGCAACGTGTAAAACTGTGTTCTTTGGCAGCAATGAAAGGTCTGCAGCAAACTGCAGGGGCCCAATTAATATAATTATAGTTTATTTTTAGTTGTGTAGACTTTGTTCATTAGTTACTTATTTGACATAAATTAAATTTCACGTGATGCTCTGCAGTTCTGTTCAATTATGGACTTAATTTACGACTAAATTTCTAAATTAAACTGAAATCAAGGTTAAATCAAGGTTGCATTGTTGCATTATCAATACCGAAACTTAAAAATCACTTAAATAATAAAAAAAACAAAAGGCTGCAGAATTGCAAACAATCTATTTTACACTGATACACTGAGCAAGACCATACTTCCCCCATGGGGCTAATTTACCATCCCCTGTTAAAACGTTCTTGAGCCTGATCCAAAAGCCACTGAAGTGAAAGGGAGCTCTCAGTTGCCTTCAATGGGCTTTGCATCAGGCCCGTGGTGAGTGACAGCACACAAAACTTCAGGGCATGCTTTCTGTACAATGGAAGTGCCAAAAAAACCATTCTTACTTTAAAAATGACTGGAAGTCTTCACATACTGCTTCACAGCCCGGCCATTTGCATACACCGTGTCCATAGAGCGGGTGGCTGTGTGAGTGCTCCTCGTGGGATAAACTGAGGGGGAGAAAGAGAAGAGAGAAAAAGTGTTGTAACTGAAGGTACCGCACCAATTACTCTTCACAAAGACTCCAAAGAGCAGCAGACAACAGATCCTGAAACACCCCTAACATCTCATGGTACCCACCTGACTCTGTGCACGGGTTTTCAAAACAGAATTAAATACCATTTGCAGAGTGAAACGTGTCACTCTTACTTAGCTATCCTCCTACATTTCATTCATTAATTAAAAGCTTTGTAAAGAATTTAAATTAACATGGACGGGGGAGAAATCATTTGACAGACTTGCTTAACATCCTGCTTGATATTTTGCTGAGAAATTTATGAATATTGCATATTTACAATTCAACTTCACTGGGAAGAAAAGTCATCTCCACAGAGCAGTGTGTTCTTATAACACGATGCAATTGGACCCAAGGTGTCCCACACCACTACAGGAAGAGGAAAAGCCCCAAGCCTGCAGCCCTGGCTTTCCCACCACATCACCTATTTATTCCAGTGCATGTTTTTTTGTTGGTTTTTTGTTTGTTTTTTCAGTTCCATTTTTTTTCCTCTTGCAGGCTGTTTCTTTGCACAAGGACAGCCTTCCTACATCCCAGTAGAACAGATTCACCCACATTTTCAAATGTAAAATTCATCATAAAAAAGGAACTGTGCTATCAAAGGATTCCTCAGCACGAGGGGTTAGTGGGGGCTGTTAACCTCGTTAAGATTTGGCAGGAACGTCACAGAGCTTTCTGACTACTGAAATCAGGGTTAAAGAAAAAATTCATACAAACGCTAAGGGGTTAATCCTTCAGCGGGATTCCAATCAATACGTAATGATTTGGCTGCACTGATCCAAGTCATGAGATGCTTTGATCCAGGCCATGTGGTGCTCAGGGAAATGTATCTGTTGCACTAACTGATGAACCATATTCTAAAATGTCTTCTTTATTCAACTTCTGCATGGAAACTTCTTAAGTAAAGGAATTATTTTTGCAACATTTTCCATAACCTTACATGACTTTAAACATAAAATGTCAAAATAATATTGAAATCTCTATTTTATGCTTACACACATATCTATTTTCCACAGCAAATCTTTCTGCAGCAGTATGCCTGTGCCATATTATGAACTTCAAACATACACAAAGGATATGAACACATACCAGCACCTAGGTGTGGCTTTTATGACTTATTTTATCCTGGATTACAGGTAACGTTATGGATAAACACCTACTTCCTGCCATTTTATGTTTATACACTTGTGGAAATGCCGTTTATCCCTGTTCTGTAGTATTATCTGCCTGTGTACTGTAACAAAATTTTGTTCCTGTATTATTTCTTATGTGCTGGATAGCAGGAGTGCTGTAGAACATACCCAAAACATTAACTCAAACGCAAGGAAGTTGCCTGAGAAATTCCTCACCAGATTCTGCCACTTCTGTGTTTGGACACAACTACAATCTCAGGGTAACAGAAAGATTTTTTAATTTTTTTTTAAATTCCTCTACAAGCAAAAAGGTACAGATCAGACTGGAAAAGACATTACAAGATGTACATGAAACAAATTCATTATTTCATTAAAATCTTATTCTTGACAGTTTCCAAATAGTTCCTCAAGCATAAATATAAGCATCAGCTAGCTGATTTCCTAAAAAAAAAAAAAGAAAAAAACTGTGGGTGGAGAGACTTACAAAGGCTTTCTCCATAAGGGAGTATTTCCCCAGTTTAACTTAATCAGTGTTAGAAACACACAAGCGGGGAAAGGCTCTATCTGTTGAGTTTTTAAAAAGAACAAAGGGAGCAATGCATTCCTTGCAAGTAAATGAGAAAAATGCTTCAGCACACGTTTCCTCAGGTGAAAAAAAAGGAGGATGGCTGAAGGGACGCCATCCGCTCGAGTCAGACACGCACACGGTCAAATGCTCCCCATGCACATCGGAAGAGAATAATTCAGAAAAGAACAGTTTTTGTCATCTGATCCTATATCTGAATAAAGCAGAGCACAAGGAAGTAGGCTTTCATGTTAACACTCCATTAAAGTCCATGAAGACTATATACGAGAGTTATGATTTCAGTCTGTTTGGCAGAACCCAAAAAACGTTAGCACGTTAATTTACGCAGCGAGCGTTACCCACACACCAAGACGGCTGCAGAAACGTCGTGTGACACCAAGTAAGGAGTCGGTCTCCTGTGGGGTTTAAGTACTGTAAATCTCATTATAATATCAACAGCAGTCACATGGCTTAAACTCCCAGCAGGGTTTTTTAAAGTTTCTCCGCAAGAGCCTAAAGGCCATGGCCAAGTCAACGGAAAGAGTCCTACCGAGATTTGTATTTATTTTTTAAATCCAAGTGCAAATCTCTTTTCTTTCCAGGGATCTTGCACAAGACAAGACAAACTATGTAGGACATGATACCCTGGTATTGTGTCCAAAGAAAATGACTGAATGACCAAGAGAGTATCAACAGTATGCTGCGCTCAGCGTGGCGAAGCCTAGCGCTGGCAATAACCAGGAGGGCTGGTGCTGACCATAAACAGGAACTTAAAGGTCATTTTGCTAACAGGACGCTGAACATAACATACTTAACACCTACATACAGCTCCCACTGCCATGCATCTCACCAAAAATAGATGCTTCAAAAAGAAAAAAAAAGAAAAAAAAATCAGTATTTAAAGAAAATCGCAGGGCACCCTCGGCAGGCAGCGTCTTTCTGAAGCCGGCTACTGCAATCCCGCTCCGGGGCTTTTTAGTCATGCGTTTCGGTGACCTTTACGTGTCACTATCAGATTACTGCTATTTTATCCATCCCACTTTTGGAGATATTATGGATTGCCACTTGTTCGCTGGTGGAGCCTTAAGAAGCACCTCAAAACCAAACAAAGGGCGGTTTATGCCAGAGCGGATATAGCACACAAAGGATACACAGCCAGTGGAAGTGAATGGGGAACTCTGTTTTCCTTTAACTGATCTAAGTACTCCCTGTTTAAGCAAACAGAGGTGGAAAATGAAGATTTTAATCCAACAGATAAACAAACAGCTCTCTGGGCACAACATGAACATACATTTTTTAACTGCTCAATGTTATTGCGTCCGCATGCAAGCACAGGTTCTATACTGTGGATGCATCCTTGGTGTCACTGCAGAGACAGACTTCCAGAGGATCTGAGCATTGGCAAGCAGAAGCAAGTTTTTGGTCTGTTTGATTTCTAATGACACACCAGAGTAGGTGTTTGTTTCTGTCACCCACTCCTTCCCAGGAACCCGCATCCCTGGTAGGGTGCTGGTGATGCAACGCTACTTAGTGGAAGCGATTTTGTAACAATACAATGATGGAACAAATGATGCAAAATCAAGACCGTCTTTTTTTATCCTCCTTGCTATTAGTACACAAAATTCTTAGCATACAATAGAATTAATTCCAAATAATGCAATAGTGCAGCATTATTACAAAGTACAACCAGTAAGCCTCTGGCAAGTAAAATTTCTTGCGCAAGTCATCTTATTCATGGCATACAACAAAGTAACGAAATCCATGTGGGAAGCTGTGAGCTGCACAAGAGTCCACTTCTTTCTCACTGCCTGCAGCCTGCTCCAAGGCTCTGTGGGGCCAAGGGCCAGGAACCTCATGGGTCCCGTGCCTTCTGCACAGAGGAGCGGGGTCTGCACCTCTGCCTTCATCACTGCGCACTGCTCCATAACCCCAGGGATCTCCAGATGGTTTAGTTCAGCCCACGCTTACAAACCAGGTGAAACTGGGTGCCATGCTTGTACACACTGCCAAGGAAGTCATGGCTGGATATAAAAACCACACAAGCAGAAGCCTCAGCAATAATGCTTCTGCCACACGGTGGACCATATTTTAAATATTCATGATGCTGACATAGTTCATATTCCACTGTCTCTCTTTCTTATCTGCTTGGGCCAATGATCTTTGCCAAAACGCTGGGGGAAGGCAGGGATGTAGAGAAGCATCCTCAATTTTCTATTAGTTATGAAGCATCTGCTCACGTTTTAACAGTGCACAGAACATGCCTGAGCCACCTGCACACTGAAAAAATCAATACCACTTCTCCTGCTTTCCTCTTGGAAGAGGCCTGAGCAGAGCACCTACACAACTGCAAAACTGCTTTTTTTTTAGTTATTATTTTTACTTCTTAGAGGCAATGGGAAGAGACCTCAACTTTGCCAGGTGCTATGAAAGCGCTGTCATTGCGAGCTCTGGGTGGGAGCATGGGGCTTGGCCTCGCTCTGTGCTCTGCCTGGGTGCAGTGTGGGTGGCACAGCCCACGACGTGCAACACCCCAACCCCAGTCCTGCATGGGAACACCCCAGCCCCAGTCCCGCACTGGAGGTGATGAGGCACAACCTGAACCAAGCTGGGTCTGTCGTGCTTGTGGCTGCCTGGGGAGCTCTAACCCTCACCACAAGGCACAGAAGGAATAAAGCTGTTGGAAATGTCAAAATTCTCTGAGTCAGAGACGCTTGCTGTATTTGATTTAAAAATCTAAATGGAAGCAGTAGTGATTAAATTCTTGTACCAACCGATTCCTAAGTCACCAAAAGCAGGCAAACAGCCGTACTCGAAGGCACATTCCTGTCTTCATGACAAGATCAACTGAATAAAGATGTGCTTTGCACTGAAGTTGCACTGGTGCAAATCCTTCTGAATTCATACCGGGGGGGCTTAGCACCCCCTTCCTCCCTAAACTGTGAGCCAAATAAAACAAAACATCAAAACATGAAAAGTAAAAAAAAAAAAAAAAAAAAAAAAAAAAAAAAAAAAAAAAAAAAAAAAAAAAAAAAGAAGAGTATTAAGCCACACACTCAGCTGGGCTACACTTCTCAATATTCATGCCCCCATCCTAGCCACAGCAACAGCCAGACAGAACACGGGTATCTGATCTGAAGAGAGAACTGTCTGAGCAGGGTAAGTGCCTCTCTGCTGCTGGATGAAGCTCAGCAGAGGGCTGTGGGCCTTCGGAAGGGCAGCATTTGGTGCATATCAACAAATGCAGCTCTTCCTAGAGCTGGTTTGCACATTTTTGGTTGCTTTTTCTGGCTGCGTTTCTCCCCTCCCTCACTGCTTCAGTCCACATGCAGACCGAGGGCTGGAGGAAGCTCATGTTTTACATCAAGTCCTATTGGAAGTAACAGGAGCAGTATATTACGTTTTAAATGACTACACCAATTTAAGACAAATCAGGTTAGAACTGCAGCCTACAGGCTGAAATCCCATCTTTTAATCGTATGCACTAACTTCTATACTTGTGTAGAAAAAAAAAATACAAAGCCTTTGCATCGCTGTGGTACACACGACCAGCAATGCACCGAGAACTGCTGCCCGATGTCCGTACGCTACCATGGCACTGCTCCCTGAATGCCTGCTGCAACGAGAGCGCTGGAGCATCTGCAGCAAGTCTAAGACAAAATCTGGCTCGCATTCCCCTGCTCTTCCACCCCCATCCCACAGCACACTGCAAGAGTACAACCAGACTGGATAATTAAACACATCATCCTCTGGTTTTAATCTGTGAACGAATGGTTTGGATTATTAATCAACATTATGACCCTCTAGCACTCTGACTGTACTTCATACTTCTTCCAGTGGCAGCCCCACTTCCCACTCCGCAACAGAACGGCCACAGGGCCCCACAGCCTCTGCCCTACATCGTCTCCTTGGAGGAATTCTG
Organism: Alectura lathami; assembly: GCA_013399715.1. NCBI lineage: Eukaryota > Metazoa > Chordata > Aves > Galliformes > Megapodiidae > Alectura > Alectura lathami. The sequence goes on from VXAV01004107.1 coordinate 228,780, forward strand.
TGCAGTGCTAGGCTATTTCAAAGAAATGCCCACTGAAAAAAAAAAAAAAAACCACCCAGTGCTGAATCCATCACTTACATCAGGTGGAAATTCCATCCCTGCACTTCAATTTAGCATTAACGAGTTTCTGTACTATTTAAAACTCCTATTTTTATTTCAACCTTGTGCCTCAGTACTGCAGTGAAAAGTACATCAAATACACCCAGACACACATGATTTGAAACGCTGGATTTTAAATTCCAGCATTGCTAACTAATGAGAACAATTTTTTCCTTCTTCCTCTTTGTAGCATCACTTCATGTACTTACATACCATAATCACATCCTCCTAGAGCCTCTATTTTTCCAGGGTGTAGATCTTTAATTCCCTTTAATCTGTCTTCATAGCCTATTCCCTCCAACTCCTTTATCACCCTAGCTGCTCTCCTCTGTATTTGCTCCAGCTTCTCTTTATCCTTTCTGCAAGAGAGTGGCCAATTGTACATCACACTCTAATTGTGGTTCAACTGGTTCTGCTTAAAGGAGAGCAGGAGAAAGGCACGCCTCGGATGCAACATGCGTGTTTACACCTCCCATGACTGCGTTCACCTTTTTAACCAAGGCACGGCACGGAACGTCCCACCTTCACTTCCCAGCCCAGATTATGCCTCAGCCATTTCCCACACAATCGATGCAGAGTGGCTGACGTGCCGTTTTGAACAGGCAGTTTGGAATTTTTACTTCCTGCCTGGGCTACTTTCTACTTATCCTTGTTAAATCTCATTTTATTCCTCGACGAACAGTTTCCTAATTTATTCAGATGAAAATGGATCGATTCAGTGTCTTAGTTTAATTAGCAAAAAAAATGTGATCCTACCACTTTTTAGTGTGCCTTGGTTTTTTTAGTACCTTCAGCATAGCAACCCCATCCTCCCTACAGGCCCAAGTCATACGGCTGAAGGGAGGAGGCAGTGGCAGGGCTTTGGCCCCGATTCAGCAACGCTTTTAAGAACATGCATGAGATTAAAAAACACAGGATTAGACCTCAAACTTCAATGGGACTGAGGTGTAAAATAACAACCGTACATACGTACTTTGCACAAAGATCCTGTTTGCTAACCTTATTTTACTGTAATTTATATTCTGTTGTTACACTTAAATTTACACAGAGAAACAAGATCCATTCCTGTTTAACAACACAATTATATTCCGTTACGTTGAGAGTTGAGGCAAGTCTTTCAGCCTTAAACAAACCAGTGAGATGTCAACAGATATGATTAGCATGGATAATGCACTTTGGTATTTTCTACCACTGTCCCACAGGCACAACAAAGCCAGCACAGAAGGTGACTGTCACATCACATACGGAGTGACAGTTCGGCAGTGTTCCTCCACCACCACGGTCCTGCGGCAGCTAAAAAAGCATCGTTTAGGAAAATGTTTGTAAAAAATAATTATGATAAATAATTACTCTAAGGGAGAAGCAGTCAAACCACAGAATTCTCCCAGCTGCTTGCTTTTCCTCCAAAGAATGCTACTTGAAAAAAGAATTAAAATCTATAGGACACAAGCCTGTTTCCCCAGGGAAGCACGCTGAATCATACAGGTAGTGTAAATATCAGATGCTGCTGCAGGTGCTAGGCGTCTATTTGTTTGTGTTTACCAAAAGGCATAACAAATAGTCACACTAAAGCAGAACAACATTTGGCAATGGAATGATGGATACCAGAGCAGCCACAAATCATGTTCTCTTGCTCATCTTCAAACCTCTGCGCAACGCCAAGGGTTCAGGCATCAGCCCCCTTTTGGGAGAGACCATTCACCATGCTTTGCCCTCTTAGGGACAGCCACCAGCAGCATCCTCTCCGAGTACAGCACAGCCAGGAAAAACTGTGCCCCAAAATAAAGTAGTAACAAGAAAAAGAGGCAAGAAGCAGTTGCATGACACACAGCCAGCTAACACCGTTTACAGCTTTGCAACTTCTTGAGTTAATTCACGGTATAAACAAGGACGAAAATGTTTCTTCCGAGCAAGACTTCCTGTAAACTGTTCATTAGAGCGGGGCTGGGAGCAGGGCTGGTGCACCTGCTGATTAACCATGCGCTCCAAGAATAAACACAAACTGCAGCCAGCAAGATTGTTCTGGAATTCGCTCAGAGCTGATTTTTTCTCCCATGTTATAAATTGGATCCTACAATAAAACAAACAGCAGAACATAGGTTGCCGAGAGTTAAAATCTACTTTTTACACTACATTGACCACAGCACCCACAGGCACAGCTACAATGTCTTTCTATGAATGGGACAGATTGCCATATGGATGCAGACACTGAACAAGCTGTACAACTCCTGGCGACAAGTGCCTGGGGGACTGTCCTATATTAGCACCACCTGTGCTGTGGAAATTGTGCTCTGTGTATGAAATGGTATTTAAGGGCCCATCACAATGTTATTTTTGAGTACACACAAAAAGGAAAATTACAGTTAAAAGAATTCTCTGGCCAGCGGATCTGTTGCTCAGTTCCCGAGATCGTTTCCCAGAGGAACAGTTATCTTCTTTATTCACGCAGCCCGAAACGACAAGCTGCAACACATATTAGCAGCTTCCTTGCCTGGGCTTATACCATCGTTTTAATGAGAGGAATACACTACGCAACATACACACACCTTCCGTGAGAACACAGGAGAAGCGAGAGCCCCCCCCACCTTAAAAACACTGGTGGTATGGAAAAGTACCTGATGGCATTACACAAATGCAACGCAATTTTCCTCAGAGTGCAGCAGGAAGAGTCACAAATCCCCATTACCGAATTTCAATGCGCGTCTCATCACGCTGGAAATAGGAGCCTGTCTGACTGACAAAAATAGAGCTCCAGATTAGCGCAGGACCTTGAGGGAGGAGGGAGAAGGGGTCTGAGCAATACCCAGCTGCTCGACAGAGAGAGATCTCCCCTCTCCAAACTGTAAGAAAAAAAGGATGCCAAGAAAAAGAAAAGTAAAGTAAATTGAATTAAAGAAAAACAGTTGTAAAGTGAACATTACAACCTGGGAAAAATGATGTCATTTTATTGAAGAACTCATTTTTTTCCATTAAACCATAGTGAAACGGATAAAGTTTATACAGCTTAATGGTGGCGTTTTACTTTAAATGCTACTCAATATCTTAGCAGTACGATATAACATGATATAACAGCTGTCAGGCTAACTGCTTGGTTTTTATTGAACAGCAGAGAAAATAGTCACACAAAAATCACCCAACTTCTGCTCTACTTTTATGGCATTTTCAAGGGTGTTTCTTTTCCACTCTCAGGCTGTGATACGTATGATAAAAAAATCATATGGCTCTTCATTAGCTCGCAGCTCAGCTCCTCAGGACAGTCACATCTCCCAAGCAAACGCTGAGGAGGGACAACTTGAAAAAAACACAACAGGAACCCATGGTGCAGTAAAACAAAACCAGGTCACTTTTTAAGACTACTGCATAAACACCTCTAATAACAGAGGAGGACAAATTTTCTTTGGACTTCAAGTCTTTAGACAGGAATGTTTTACTAAAAAGTTCAACTGCAAAGTGCATGCAATTAACAGAAAGCCATCAGCTATTTCTCTGGTATGTAAAAATAGCATTAAGCTGTATTAAACGCACGTGTAAGTATCTCAGCTGCAAGAAAAGGGAGGAGATATGCAAAGCACTCAGATATCAAACAATGATCTGTTGGCCAGATGGAGGAATAAAACAATACATATGCTAAAATTTGGAGAAGTTCTGTTATGTGTCTGCCAAGGCTCACCCGATCTATTTTAAGTGCTTTTTGATACGTTAGCTTAGTGTTTGGAGTTGTACGGCTGATCATTATTACATGTGACCAGGAACCAACGAACCGTTGGCGTCCAGGAGTTCCCTGATGGCAGACTCCTGAGGGCTGGGAAGCATCAAGCACAGCCCCCTTGTTCAGCCAAGGGCTGCACGCTGCAGCGAGTAATTAGAGACGGTTATTAGCAGCTTTTGTCAGGGAAAATAAAATAAAATAAAATAAACTAGAGGCAGCTTTCTACGGTTAGCAGAACAATTCTCTGAAAGCCAAAATGTGATCTGCTGGACCGACTGATGAGCAGGCCGATTTACCTGAGGGTTTCCATACAGACTACTGCTGTGGAAGACAGTGGGTGCAAAGCTTACCACAGCCCAAATGCGGATACCTCTAACAACAAGAAGTGCCTGAGAAGGTGTAAACCTGAGGACTAGCAATGCCAGTGTGTTTCAGAGCTGATTACCCCAAGCAGCAACTCAGGCAGGAGAGCAAAGAGGAACTGGCTGAAGAGGGCATCAGCAGGATGAGGGCTGGGGTGCTAAGCTGTGCCTGCACACTACCAGGGAAGCTGCTCCAGCTGTCACCGTCACCATCTCCATGGCTCCCCAGTGGCCTCACAGCCCTCAGAGTAGTATGGGGCTCAGCAGGAGGAGACATGGAGTCGCCGGGTTCACCCCGGCCTGCTTGGCCTGCTCAGCTGTGAGGAGGCCGCACGGAGGAGCTGAGGGCCACGGTGAGGAAGCAGGAACTGGATCTGAGGTAACCTTACTGCACGAAGCTCTGCAGATGGTGAAGCACAATGAGCTCACACCAGGGAGCAGCCGGGAGGAGCTGACAGGGACGAGCAATTTGATGCTGGCACCAGAGCAGAATGAAGGCCAGGGACCACATGGAAATGCTGGCCAGGAGAGAATCAGGCCCGGGAGCATATGGACTGCAGGCTGAATCATTTCATCCCGAGCATTAATAATGGACCAAAATCTGTAATTCTTAACTGTGCCAAATCCTAATGCCCTCATCTAAGGGCCCTGGGATTTTGATGGAGGATCAGCTGGCATGAAAGACAACAACAGCAAAACACAACGCGCTCAGCAGATCAATGCCCTGCCATGCCATCCCTTTCATTCTCCTTCAGAGCCTTCTCCAGGCGCCTTCCTCCTGCGACACTACCAAGGGAAAGTCATTTTAAAATCCTTTTGCTTATCTCATCCATCTTTCCTGTGAGATGGCTGCTTGCTGAGGTGGAAGGGCAAGGCTCAAGTTGGGTAGGAAGGAATACAAAGCCATTAGGAGACAAACATGGGATTGGCGGGGGCTGGAGAAAAGTCTCTTGCACATGCGGGAATATTCCCATAGACGCAGGTTTTGGGATGCCCACATGAGCCTATAAAATCCACAGTCACCCCAAGTGAGCACATACCCATCAACTTTGTTTTGCTGCTTTGGCTACGAAAATAATCAAGCTTTTCCGAAGGAAGACACAGTGGAGTGACACAGAAAGCCAGTCCTGTCCCTGACATTTCTAAGCACGGCAGACGTACTTAGCTGGCTGCCCATATTTATTTATTTACTTACGTTGAGAAAAAATGCTTGTTACTGAAGAAACCCAAATGCTGGTAAGATGATGAGAGGTTTGCATGCTGGCTGATGGTCTCACTTTCACTCATCCTGAGTGAATACAAGTATCTATAACTAAATATTTCCCTTAGGGTACTGATGACTGAGGTATGTTTATTGCATTGAGTGAATTTATATATATAATCAGCACAATAAACATTATTAAATTGTCTGAGTAAAATCAAAGCATGAAACACACAGTCAGTGCTGAATTCTAATGATGCTGAATGCCCATGATTGCATGGGGAAAGGATCTTAACAAGCCTTGATTTGAGCTTTGGCATCCGCCTCACAAATCACACGAAATGTTCTCTCTTTAATAGTGCTGAATATTGATAAATGTCTCTGCACGGCACAACAGGGAAGTTGGTCTCTATTGGCAATCTTTACCAAAGTGTGTTTTTTCCTTCTCTACACTCAAGGGTTTACCGTGAATGATTTAATTATAATTTTCCTTGTGTAAGACAAATTAAAGAGGAGAGTAGGAGTGTCATGCCAAAGCAGATTATTTATCTCCTTAACAGATTGCTGTGCACCAAACCCCAGAGCTGCTGCTGCTGCTACTTATAGGAAGGAACTGGGCAAAATGTGGGACAAAAGCATAATGTAATATACATTTAAAGCCCAAATGAATGAAGGCATAACCCATTATTTACAGCTGGAGTCATTTCATTCCTGCAGAAGCCACACGCACAGAGCACACACAACACAAGAGCAGCATCCAGATCCTCCCCTGGCCCGTGCCCACAGACAGAGGATGCCTCCTGCTTCCAAGGGGTTCTGCTGCCCTGCAGCATAGCCACATCCTGGGGTGACTCAGGCCACCTGCCCGCCCTCAGCCTCTCATCATATAGCACCACGTGTGACACCAGAACTGTGTCCCTGCAGCTTGCACGGGACCAAAGCTCCTCCCTGCCCAACAGTGGCACCGGGCCCGTGGCACGGCGACGCGTGGGCATGCTGAGCAGCCAATTACTGCAGTTCTCCTGATATTTTAAAAATAGCAAAAACATGCTTTTACCCAACACGTTCAGCCCAGCTCCTGCTCACTAATGACTGTCACACAGGTGCTTCTGCTGCCTGCTGAGTGCCTCCTGCTTTGCAGGGCTCGCGGTCTGACCAGTGGGATCAGGAACCCCATAAAACACAGCCTGAACTATCCCAGCAATGACAGCGATGACAGTAATTCCCACATAACCAACTTGCCTCCTGCAGCCCACTCCTTCTCAAAAGCCCAAGAGGGAGGAGGGGAAACAGCTTTACAGCACACCCTAAAAGTTAATGTTACCTGTATATGATTATTTATGGCTGCTGGGCAGTCGTTATGATGTGGCAGTGGTTAACTGTTAGGACACTTACGGCTTTTACTATGTGCTTTTTATTGTTGTTTAAATCTAAATAAATAGTTCTTGGTTCTATCAGATGGGAGCTAACAGCTGACTCCACCAGTGCCGCACAGAGCTGGAGATGTCTGCACCCCAACGACGCTGGGACGCATCAGGTCCCAGGTGAGTCCCTGGATGCGGGGCAGCAGCACGACACACGTCTCATGAAATGCTACAAGTGGGCACGTTCTGGGTGCTCTGCAGGTGCCAGAGAGGCAGTGCACCTGCCTCTCCATCAGGGGTTGATGAGTGCACGAAGTCGGTTCATCAAGAAAGAAGTAGAGGCAGTGGCAATCCCAAAACCGACAGCCCCACCTGACCTGATGGTGGGCTCAGGGCCGCCCGCTGTATGGGCAGCTCAGCTGTACTGCGCTGAACTAGCCGGGCACAGGAACCAGCACAGATTTCCCTGCAGGCCTAGCCAAGCCATACTCCCACCAGATCCACTGTTATTTCCAGTCTTAACCTCTGCAATCAAAAAGCAACCAAAACTCCGCCCATGCCTGCGCTGTCTTCTGTAACTCAGCTGAAGTTTCACCTCCAGTGGGCTTCCAATACACCTGATGCTGTAGTACACCCACACCACCCCGAATGACCTGCCTGCAGATAAACACCCTTTCAGAAAAGAAGCCATCACAACATATCTAAGCAAGAGGAGTTTCTGCGTCACATGCAATGCAGGCAGGCACCATGGGGCCTGATGAGACTGCAACACAACCCGTAAGTGCATCAGTAGACATTCTTCTGCCTGCAGTCTCCTGCTCTACTTATGGATGAAGATGTAATTCAATCACTGCAGCAAATGGATGGCATAAGCCTTCAGTGTACCAAACAGAGGCAAGATAAAGCAAAGTCGGTAGCCCTCTTATTTGTATTCCTAAATACACCTATTTTTGTTTTGTGATATTGAAGAGAACTCAATGTAAGGTATAATGACAAGCTTTAACAATACATCTATCAGTTCAACAACAGAGGATTTTAAGTCTTTTAACCTCAGTCTCAAACAATACTGTGGCATGTTTATACCTTCCTAATTAATTTATTTAGAGCTTTCCTAATAAAAACGTATGTATCTCCCTGTTTGTAGATCCCAGTTGCCTCCAGGCCACAATTACACAACAGCATTCTAACACATGGATTTCCAGTTCTGCTTCATAGTATACACAAGAAAATTCTTACTTCAGAACAGACTCATGTATGTCCTCTGCATTTCAACTACACAGCAACGGCATATTGTTTCTCTGGCTAGACTGCCATTAGCAGACAGCACATGCATCTATGCAGTGTAAGAAGAATTGCTTCATTGCACGGGTTTTTGTTTTACAAACTAAGAAAAACATGGATTAAAAAAATATCAGGAAGCCATAAAACCATCTTGTTCAGCTCTGTATGCATCAAACAGGGAACATAATTGTTTAACAAACATAGATTTGTTTTTAGGATCCCATGTAAGTCTTCGTGAAAGCCAAGTCCTTGACACTTGCATGCATTATAAATGTATACACTAATGTTCTGCCACACAACCTTGCATCAGATAGAAAATGATGCCTTACACACTGCAGTTCTCTGGAACACTGGGTGTGTTCTTTAAAATCTATATATTACCGACAGCACTATTTTCTTAATATTAGAAAGATATAACAGGTATTTATGTAGCTTCCCTATCAATCTACTTTCAGGCCACCAGAAATATAAACTCTATGCCTTAAAAATTCTATTATCCTCTTTCTAATGAATGAAAGGAGGATGGAAAGACAAAGCCATCAGTTTCCATAAAACCCAGCTTTCACTAGGGTCTGATGTAACGTTTCTAGCTGGGTGAAGGGACTCTCCTGAATGCAAAGAAGCCCGACAAGGATGCTCACATGCTCCCTGAGACCCCTCTCCTCCGACGCAGCATCGGCATCGCTGCTGCCTGCGGCCCTGGCGCCCGGGCCCGTCTATCTCACTGCGAGCAAAAGTTATGTTGTTAGACACGCCTCAGTGAAATCTGGGGGTGTAAAGCAACAAACCTGCAATAAAGCATCCTCGCGAATAAAGCAGAGCCCGTGCTGAGAAGCACGTCAACAGACAACCCCTGATTTAAGCCATTTCTTCTAACAATGCAAGCCGAGCAAGTATAAATTAACTCACACTTTTAAAAGCCAAACAACACCAGTTAGCTAATTTTATCAGCACTTAAAAAATGCACTTTGTTTTAGAGAAACCTAGTGAACTCAAGTCTCGCCTGCTTTGCGAAAGCAGGTAAATACAGAGAAGAAAAGGCAAATCTCAGAGGAGCAGGGGCACTGCACTTTGGCAGAGAAGCGGGTGACACGCGGTACAACAGCCTGTAGTGACCAACTGATTTTTTCTCACCTCCCACCTGCAAACCCCAAGCACATTGAGAGCAGCACCACCCATGACACACAACTCAAAAAACCAGAGATGCTCTTCACACTTCCCCCATGCGCTTATCCAATGCTCTTTTAATTAGCTAATTGTGCCCACATTGATCCAATTAACGCGCCAAAGATCTGAACAAAAGGAGCGCATTCTGCCCAGCAGAGACTCCATTCACTCACGCCAAAATCAGGCAGAGCAAGACGTGGAGGACAGAACCGAGGCCAAGGCGCTTGGCCACCACTCCCGACAACTCTGCCCTGATTGCAGGCCCATCGAGACACACGGACGGCACCTACCTCTCCCGTTTAGGAGTGTGGACCGATAGCTGTCCATTAGTTGATGCGTGTGGGTTTATTATCAAGGAGGTCTTAGATGGCGCGGACGAGGAGACGCAGGTGGTGGACAGGTCGAGGCTGCTGTGGTTGTTGCTGGCTGCCTCCTCGGCTGTGTGCGAGCTTGTCACTTCCTTCCAGAGCTGCTGCAGTTCTGTTGGAATCATGCCTGAAACAAACAAATTGGATAATTAAATCAATTAACAGCTAATTCGGCCGTCTTCAAACAGTAATTAAATCAAAGAGTCAGTAAACAAAGCCTAGTGTTAGTTTTGTGTGTGTGTGTTTGCACGCATGTATTTTTTTCCTTTTTTTTTTTTTTTTTAATAACTAAAGGCTAATCCTGAGCACTGCGCGTCTCCTGCGGCATTTTCTGGGGTGACACCTGCAATGCCTACCCAAGGCAAAATCTAGGGCTGGGGAAGGAGATCCACACCACACCACAGCACGTGAATATTTATTATTTCCTGTGATTTTTTAGAGCAGAGGGCCTAGTCCCCACTCAGGCAGAAATCCCCGAGCTCACAGCAAGGGCAGCCAAGGGCTGCTCTGCAGTCAGCTAGCAAAATTTCATTTCAGTTTGTTTTTTATTGTTTTAAGGAAAGCAAATACTTTCTAACCTGTTTTTAAAAGGAAGGGAGATCTGGGGAAAAAAAAAGACTCAGCTTTATTATTATGACAACACGAACCACAATATGACTAATTTTGTGCTTAAGTTTTAAATGATGACAAATAGCTTTGTTATTAAATACAGTTTTTATTAATCACTTTTAGACATAAATTATGAATTCATATTGTCTTCCTGAAATGCTTTTCAAATTTTAACAGTCAAATTGATTATACTATGATTATTTCATTAACACACCTATCTTTCTCATTAATTTTGGTTTCTCAAACTGCTCACTTAATTGATGGATGTGTCTACTGAAAAACTGTGTAACTTTCCATACAAGTAACACTGTTATTACTGTCATTTCTTAGATCAATGCTAATGAGCCATTCAAAAGTAAAATGAAAACATAAAATAAGCTTCAAGAAATTTAAAAAAAAATTGTTTTTTATTGTGCCAAAATGGACACCGGGCTTGGGACATGTGCATTCAATAAACAAACCGAGTGAAAACTTCGCCAACTCCAGAGGGCTAAATTCGAGCCCACCAAACTCGAGGGGGTACACACGTCAAGGTGCCATGGGCTCACACTGAGATCATGGTTTTGGATAAAACTCATGTTTGTGACACGATCAAACACGTCAAGCTCTCAAACTGAAGATTGTTTCAGTGCTCTTTCAGAAGGCCATGCGAAAAAAACAGAGCAGCAGAGACAAATCACTTATATATTCAGAAAAAAAAAAAAAAAAAAGCCTGTGTCTGTGTGTTTTTAAAGAGGTTTCTCATCACTGTGCTTCGAGATCATTTGGCTGACTGCTCATTGTTTCAGCGTGTCGTGGCATTGGAGCTATCCTAGGGAAACCTGCCATTTTCTGAGTACGCAGCGGCAGCTTGAACAGCCACGTATCTCACCAAACCTAAGGTACTGAAACAGAAAAAAAAAGGCAGTATGCATTATATTCATTTGAAACACATAATAAAAAATGCCAAGGTCTAAATTTAATTTATTTTTGTCATTTAGAATACAATGGATAGATAATCATCTCAACGTGATCAGCCAAACATCTTTACTTTGCTAAACTGTTAAAGATTTTAATTATGCTAGCTTTGGAGAGCACTGGTCTAATGAGGCGATAGACTCCAGAGAATCTAAGTGGTTAAGAACTGTGAAATGAGTCTGATAGGATTTTTTTATATTCACCGTGGATCGTTTGCATATCAAAGAGGAGTAAATTATTGCACGACAGACCAATAACCTTCCCCGCCTTTCTGAGAGTAGCATTAACAAAAACAGTTGGTCTCTGGTAACGGTTCACTACAAAAAACGCTAAAATCCGTAAGTATCTGCAATTAATATATATTATAAAAGAGGCTTCAATTTATACATTAAGTGATCAGATATTCTTAGGACACATCCATTTCTCTAAAGCCACGTCATTTCCCTTTCATAAGGACCAAATGCCAATTACATTTTGATGGATTTTGTCCCAAATGAGCATTTAGTTATTAGACATATTCAATTATTACTTGTCCCCTGAAATTAAACCTCTGAGCAAATTAAACAAAGAAAAAGGTCAGTACACAAGCCTGTGTCCTGTTTTGCTATATCTGGGCTATTATTTCCAAACACCTTGCGAAGTGACAGTGTGGGATGTATTTTTAGCTAACACGCCTGACAGCGCTGTCTGCGCACTAACAATTACCTGCGAGCGCGGCTGACCCTTACACCACTGTTTACTCAATTGAAACAATAGTGAATAGACTTGTCTGTTGATGATAACACATTGATATGAGATCGCATGAGTCGACACCTATTTTTATTTTTGAGAAGAAGCAAATAGGGAAAGAATGACTGCCTTTTTTATTTTATTTTTTATTTTTTTACCCCCACCACTTATCTATTCATGGACAGTTGGTTGATAATTGGAGAAGGGGTAGCACCCACTCTCCTTTCTCCGTCCCTGCTCCTCCTCCCCCCTTTCCTTTCCCTCCCGGTCACTTCTGGATCTACTAATGCTTCATCTGCAGGAAAAGCTTGCAAGTTATACAGCTGTTAAAGTACAAACATCCAATATTCATGCCTCTCAGTCAAGGGGTTTGTTCTAACTTCCCATACAAGTGTAACTCTTCTCAGCACTAATGAGAACTACAGCATACATTGAAAGAGAAATACAAAACACCCCTTTTGGGGGGAAAAAAAAATTATAGAGATAATAAGAAGGATTTCAGCCTGGATGACATTAGAGAAGAGTTAGCTGTGATGTCAAACTCGCCTACGCACAACCCATCGTTCAAAAATGAACGCTTCACTGACACTACTTGATTAATAAAAAAAAATAAAAATATTAAAAAAAAAAAGCTTCCCTCCTCCTTCCGCAAATTTAGTTCTTTTAGAATAATTCTGAAGAGTATTCCTAACTAGCCTGTCAAACTGGGCAGCTGAAAGGTATGCTCATTACTCATCTGGCAAAACGGTTAAATAAAATAATAGAACAAACGGCAAAAGCAAGTCGAACAGATCCACGACCACTCACAGTAAATTACGTAATTTACCATTTAACAGTTTCATTTTAATAGCAAGAACTAAATTTTAAGTCGGGTTCCCAGAACTGCATTGCAATTACCAGAGATCACTCCTGTTTGTGCTGCAGCTTGGTGCGTACCAGTAATGGGATTTAGACCTGTAAGTGCCAGATCCACGGGAGCAATCAGGCAGCTGGATGTTTCGGTCCTGTTATTTTCACTCACTAGTGATCTCAAGTGTGATTTGCAGTTTCATTTTACAGATACCACAGATCTAGCTCTCACAGCTCAGAATGCCACTGAAATGTGGTTTATTTTTAAATTGCTAGTATGTACAGAAGTAAAATCTAGATTATAGATGTGTCTAAAAACAAAACAGCAAAAATTACACAAATATAACATTAAAGGATGTGCTATTTTGTGTAAGACAATAGGCAAGCACTGAAACTAAGATACAGATCTGAACGATGTATTACTTCTAAAAACATAACAAAAATCACTCATGAAGTAGCATTCTCTCCTTAGAAACATTTATTGCTATTATAGATACTCAGGAATAAAAAGCAAAATGCTCTTAACTAAATTCATAGCTACATTAACCAGAGGGCTGGATTCATCTTTTTATATGCGCATTTACAGTATTTGTCTCACTCTTGCCAACTGTTCTGAAAACAAAAGGGTTTTATTTTATTTTTTTAAATAAGAAGTGTCCATTACCAATTATTTTAAACTATAGCCTTGGCTCCTCGTTGCATTTTTCAGGACAACTAGTCCCCTTCATTATGAAAGAAAATGTAGGCACAGGTTTAAAAAATGTATGTTGTGGGGACAGTTGACAGATTACTGCTCACGGAACTCAATTTCCCAACCCCAGGTATCACCGGCTCAGACAAACACAGTTGCTCAACCTCTTTGTGTCCTTGTACCTCCATACCCAGGTGACCATGTTCAAGCAAGCAGAAAGTTGATTTAAACCTCGTAATGACATCAGTTTTAAGCCATCATGTCTCTGATAAAAAAAAATCGCGCGGGATTGCAAGCTGCCTGAATCCTCCGCTCCCTCCCCGGCCAACCCCGTGCCCTGCAGCTCGCCTCCCCGCACGGAGCAGCCCTCCCAGCCCTCCTGTTTGTGTTTGTGTTGTTCTGGCACCCCTCCTTGGGCTCTGAACAGGCTTCTTCCCAACGCCGTGAGGACTAACAGTGGCACTCGGCTGCTAACCGTATCAATCAATGCCACGAGTGCTGAATTACCTACTGGTGTCTCCGATGTGTTACTGCACAGATTACACTTCATGCATCACCACATTCATTTCTTTCACATTACACATGAGCGTGTCTTGTCACTGCCCAATTGCCCTCCTTTGGACAGCTTAACTGATGTACTATACAATGAACCTTACTGAGCAAACTTAATAGTATAGGAGCTGTGGGAAAAATTAGAAAGGTTGAAGCTGGAGTCCAGTGGGCGTGTGGGAACAGCTTGTGATGTTTCCAACAATAAATCCGAAGTGTAATTAATGCACGTTACAACACTCTGAACATATAAATGGCAGTAGCCTACGCGCCCTCTTTCCCCAAACTCATCCCATGCCTTCTCCCCATCACGCAGCACATTGATGGTGACGGACAAACTCCTGTCCCAGGCCTGACACTGCAGCTCCTGCCATCCACCTGCCCGGACATCAGGCATGCAGGACAAGGACAACATGAGGAGTCTGGTTCTGGGATGTGGGAAAACTAAACTGAGGGAAGTGCGGGTTCCCCATGACAAGGGGAAGGGGCTCGAACACCTTCGCGGGTCTCGCAAAAATGAAAAACAAGCCTGAGTAAACCACGCCAGCCACATGGCAGAGCAGTCTCTGCTCCCCAGCTTTGTCTCCCTCTACCCGTGTCAGTTAATATTTACCAGCCACCTCGCTCCCCTTTTTGCAGCTCCATACACATAAAAAAGGAGGGAGAAGAACAGAAGCAATTTCACCCCCTGCCCCATTTAACTGAACAGAGCTGAATGTAAATTCATTATATGGTTTAGCAACCAGTAGCAGCCCTAAGGCTGCTTTGAAGAGCCCAAATCATTTCAAGCTGAGCTGACTCCAGTTGTTGAGGTGGATGCTTAAATTTATTATGGGGCAAAGGGAAGGAAAAGGCATGACTGCTCAGAAATACCAGCATCTTAGTTGAAAGACCTGGTCCTCCCTGAGCCATGCCAACTTTGAACCACCTGCTTTAATCACAACAGCCAGAGCTTAGGTATGTCTGTTAAAATGTCCCAAGGCTTGCAGAGAAACCCAGCTGGGGAAAAAAAAAAAAAAATCAAGCCAAAGAGAAAAAGAAAGAATAAAAAATCCAGGTTGTAATTACTGTCAGAAGTATTGTGATTTAAGTAGCAATTGCTTTCAATGTATCAATATCTTAAAAAAATAGGGATTCCAGCAAATCAGTAACTTCTTGCAGAGTGCAGGTCTGAATAAAGACGTAGGAGGATCTAATTGTCAATAACACCAGTATAACACCATTAAAATTAAATGGAGTTAATCCCAATTTGCCTCAGTGTGGAGGAAAGAACGAAGCTATGATGCACACAGGCAGTGAAATGAAGGACATACAAACAGACATGGAGAGGAGACACTGCCACCTTCCCCTTGCAGCTGCAGAAAAGGGCAATCACATCTCTGCATTCCACAGCGTGCGGTCAGCACTGTTCTGTGCCCAGCTCTGCGCCAGCCAAAACAGCACATTAAAAGAAGTTAAGGAAAAACCGCTCTCACGCTATCCTACACCATGAAGCCAGCACCAAAAATTTATTAGGAAGCCTCCTGTGGAGGATTTCAGGTCTAGATTAGTACAACCAGCAGCTTCAACCCTGCCAGCCTGTGCAAATTGAATCCAAAACTACCTTTACAGTGCCCCCCCTGCCTGTCAGGATTTTTCTTTGCTCATTATTTTAAGAGCCTGTGGGATCTCTCTCTGTCTTACCGAGTGACAACTTTGTGTACATGTGCTATCTGCTTGCTCGGCAGCTCCCAGACCTCTCACCTACCTTGTGCAAGGGGCTGCAAAGGCAGAGTAGGCTGGCCAGGCTGGATCGTTAGCAGCCCTTGACGCTGCAAAGTCAGGAGGTGCTGCTGTTGCAACTGCTGCATCTGTAAGAGTTGCTGCTGAAAGGCCAACTGCTGAGTAGCCACCTGCTGTTGCTGGGGCTGGAAAAGAAAAAAATGCACACTTGTCAATAGGGAGCAAAGCATTAACAGAGGACTTGCAGGGCTCCTTGTCTCAACACACTGCAACTTCTAATGGCAGTCACTTGGTATCGAGGAACGACAGCAAGCCCACCACCCAGCATCCAGGACCTCAAGGCTTGCTCAGGTGCTGGAGCTGGCGATAGGGCTGCAGTCAATTTCTACCTCCAGTACTTACTCTTCTCCCACCTAAATCCCTCCCGCACTCCCAAATAGAAACGTATGCAGCGTTTCGTGGTCCACGCAGTTGTGCTTTACCCCAGCAGTGGCTGCCTTTCAGTGGCGGACAAAGCAAACTCTGCTGGCAGCTGTTACAGTCCCGGGCAATTCCTCGAAGCGAAGAACACATGTAACACGAGAGCCACCCCAAGTAACCACCTCACACTTGCACGTCACAAAAAACAAGCCTGTACTCTGCTCTGTTTGCTCATGCAAGGGTCGTCCCAACGATTAAGGCAATATGACTGCCTAAATTTATGGTATTTTATACTTACTCTCTCTTATCCATCCATCAAGCAACAATACTGTTATGTCCAGAATTATTCTTTGCTGTACTTAAGGCTGCTACTTCTGTGCTTTGAAATTTTTAATTATTCTCACTATAAAGAAGACGGAGTTGCTTTACTCCGTGGGGACGTGAACCTTGAACCTTCGAGGTGTAAAAGAACATGTTGCTTTTCTCACTGCTGTACCCAGAGAAGCTTTTAACTACTCTGTTTATCACTTCTGACATAAATAAATGAGAAAAAATCAGACCTTTGAAGAAGAAAAACTTCATCTAATATTGTTAATTAGCCATGACAAACGATGAAATAACATTGTAAATCTTTCATAGAAACAGCCACTAGATTTTAATTACACACATTCATAATTTAGCAAACAACATCTTACTTGAATGTGAGTGTTTAATATGTACAGTACTCCAGGCTTCTGAGTCCTTAATTTTGTGCAGTTAAGGAAGCCTCTAGGTTTCGCTTCCATGCTCATCTTGTGTTTTATTTGCTTTGTTCTTTAAAATCCATGAAAGGCTTTGCATTTTGATAAATATCTTTTTATTTATTGTACAATGACAGGAGGAAAACTTTTGTTGTGTAAAACATCAATACATCATGCCAGTGTTTAGCAGTTCCTTGTGCTAGCCAAAAAAAAATTAATGTAGATTTCCTTAGTAATTATCTGAGTGATAGAAAGATAATACAGTGCAGTAGTACAATAAATAGAAGGAAATTATCTAATATCCCTAATCTGCTAGGAATCATATCAAGGTGGAGGTCTTATACACATTATGGCTAACAATTATGGAAAAAAAATTAACTCTTGCAAAACTACACACTTTCTCAAATACAGCCTGGCCAGACTGTGAGCGTTTCGCTGCCCTTCCCCGCTATCGCTGCAGAGGATCGCTGGCCCCGTTCCCTGCTGGTGTCAAGCAGGAAAAATCCACCCCGGTCAGAGGAGCAGGGCTGACGGCCACCAGCCAGGGGCCGGGGCCCCACCTTCTGCCAAGGCACTGCGGGCCTCCAGCCTGCCACACCGAACGTGACACAGGCATGGGGCTTTTATTTTTTAATAAAAAAAATAAAAGCTGTTGGGGAAAGTTAATGGCAATGGCAACTATTTTTATTAAAATCCTTAAGTAGCTAGTTTTGTTCGGCTATACCCCATCAATCTTCATACTACAACCAACGGCATGCCTACAGCTGTACTGACAGGCAAGTTCATTTTTTTTTTTATTTCCAAGGAAAATCTGCAACTTCGAGAACAGTTAAACAAGTGAGTGTTTAGCTGCACTGGAACTCAGAGTCTCCATTTCTCTGCCACAGCTTGCTCAGACAGATCCAGTCCTTGCAACTACTGCCAGCAGTACCGGATGAATGCGAGCTGCTGCAACAGTTGTACTAGGAGTTCTAAAGTAGTGCTTGCCTCCACAGATGTTCATTCTCTGAAGATATGTGTATTTAATATATAGCATATACATACACAATAAGTGATATTCGTATTTTGAAAAAAAAAATTAGTTACAGTAATTTGTTTTACCTACTTGCCATCTGAGTGCAAAGTTAGCCTTTAAAAAAAGACAAACAAGAGAACCAACAACTTGATATAAACTGACTGATGCCTGTGGTTGTCTTCTCAGCTATCCCAAGAAAAGCTCTTGAACGCGCTCTGCTTTGAAAAGCCAGGATATAAAAGTATACAAGGCCCATTGTCCAAGAAAGAATTTAAAAGCAACACACAGTTGCCAAACTGCGCTCCCCACCCAGTTACCAAACACAGGATACAAGTCAGTTTGTTTACTTCTCACAATTGAATGCATACAAAAAAGGTCTCAGTGCAGTCCTGTTGTCAGGTCAGTAGTCAGTGTTAAAATGCTGAAATATCCTGATAAAACTTGCATTTTTGGTCCCCTCCCTAAAGCTGCTGTCAAAGGTCTGTTTTCCTTTCTTTGGTCCCTCCCTACTGCCTAACATAAACTGTCACAACCGCTGGAGGACAAACGGCCGTGCCCAGGAGACAGCCCGGCCTCGGGGGCAGCCGCAGGGGGCTCGGGCAGGCCTGGCCTGCGCACCTCACCCGCGGCCCGCCTCCGCCAAGGCCTGCGAGGAAGCCGTGGTCCCCTCTGCCCTCCCGCTCAGGCCCAGCCCCTTCCAGGCGCGGGGCTGGGGGGACTGGGTGCGTTTGCCTTCTTTTGGGACGGTGCTGCGACGCCAGCCATTCGCGAAATGACACAGGGTGACGCCGATTCGTATGCTTGTTCCATCGCCACCACCGAGCCCCTGCCGCCACACGGCGTGCTCTGTGACCCGCTGTCACTTTGAGTACAACGGGGCTGGGGGGAGGAGGAAAAAAAAAGAAAAAAAGACCACCGCTCACATGCTAATTCAGAGGAATAACCTCCTCCACACAGGAAAAATGGGGCCAAGCAAGCCTGAGGGATGAAGTGCGCTCTGGAAACGGGCCTCTGCTGAAACCCTCCGAAAAAAAAAAACTAGAAAAAGCTGGAGAGACTTGGGCCCCTTGTCCTCTTAACCGCTATCATGTTAAAATGCTCTTCTTAAAACAGGAAGGAGTCTTTTCTTATTGTTACTTTCGATAGTGTAATATCAGAAGTGTGACCACAGTAAATCAGTGTGTTAGATATTGAAATGCCATCACATTGTCTAACTTGCCTTCTCGTCTTTTTTAACACAAAGTGTTTTTTTCTTCAAGCTCCAAGCCCTCATCTTTGTGTCTGAGATGCTCTCCTGTCTGACAACAGCAATTTAGAAGAGTTAACTTTTATCGTTCATTCTGCTGTGTAACTTTCCCCTTCAAATTTCTTTATCTGCCCTCTGAGCTCATCTGAACTTTCATGTTCTCCCAGCATGCAGGCTTGCATTCAAAACTATGTCTAATAGACCAAATAAGAGGTTAATAAGAAGTGGCAACAGAAAGAAAAAATACAATCCCTGGTAACTGATAAGAATGACAGTGGCAGCCCTTTATTGTTTGTCTTCAAATATAGAGTTAAAGATCTTTAAAAAACTAAATTTTGACGCCTTTGAAAAGAAAGAAGCACAAAATAACAACAGGGGGTTATTGCCTGCCAGCCACAGGGGAGAAGCTCCATAATTCTTATTCTCCCTTTTGAAGGCTGTTAGAAATCTGATTCAAAAAAGCAACAGCAGAAGGAGAAAGCCTCTTGAGGCTATCGCCATTTCCTGTGATCATGCATAATGCGTTTCAAAAGTGGGTTTTTACCAATTCTGTTGATCAATTGCACCTCCTTCATATTCCCTCTTTTTTCTGCTGTGTTTACATCTGATGTGACTCAATGACAAGCGCTGTCTGAGACTGTGAAACAGACCTGTCATGTTGATTTATGGGCGCATCAAACCACGACTTGTCCAAACTGAAGCTCGCAGTTCATTAATTAGAGAGTTGTGACTTTGAAGTCAGCTTTCAGACTGTGGTTTTTAACATTTGGCTTAATTTATATGCTCTTGAATGTGGATCTCTAAGGAAAAAACTGAAATTCCCTTCTTGTCTTTGAACTTCTTTTGACCGCACAATAATCATTTCTTTGTCCAGAGTGATGCCTGCATCCCAGAGTCATTAACGCGCATTGAACTGCCACTGATGAGTAAGCCCTACTGAATTAGAAAAACAGCCAGCAAAACAAAGCTGAGAGCATTCTGCACAGTGATATCTCACAATTACATGCCTTCCCTCCCTGTGCCATTTCCATTTTAATTACTGTTGGTCCTTTAGATTTACATTTTAGACACTTTTTAATCTGTTCTCTTTTTATTATAGAGGCGCCCGTAAGCGTGCTATGGTTAAGGTTGTGTCAGCGTTTCCATTATAAACCCCCTATTTTCAGGGGTTTATAACTCAGCTGGAAAAATTCGCTCCGGGTTGAAACTTGGCACAGGTGGCACGATCTGGTGAAATCTGGGGGGTGAGAAATCAGTGCGTGCTTCGAGCACCGCGATGGGCAACGTCGCCGCTGCCGCTATGGCAGGGCATCGTGCAGCGCCTCGTGCCAACAGGCAGCTTTCTAGGATCTATCGAAGCCAGTGCTGATGTCAGTCTCAGACTCCTTGGGACTACAGATGCAAACTTGGTGCCTTCAAAATAAATGTTATTTCTGAAAAATTGAATCGACAAAGTGAGAGCGTGGCAGACGCTCAGAAAGAAGAAACCTGATTTAGGCACAGGCAGAGAGCACCTTGGCCATCCTGTTCCTGCCATGGTGGCACTGGAGTGAGGTCTTGGGCCACCGTGCATCACAGTCTGTTGCAGCACCCAGGCACAACACGCCACGATGGGGTGGCATTCCTGTCCTACCTCTGCATCTCAGCCCTTGCTGGTTACAACAAACACTGCTTGAGTGCGGTCCCTTCTGCTGAGCTCACGCTGCACGGAGCATGCAGTCAGAACCTCTCTGGTTGGAAACTCCAAGTCCAAACCCAAAATCTCACAGAATTTTGCCCTGTTTAGAGAAGAGAGCCCCATATCCAGGCCTGCTTCCTTGCCCCCTCCCCTCTACAACATAACTAACTTCCAAAAAGCACTCTCCCAAGATACAAGTCTAGATGCTTGCTCCAGTACTCATACCGAACATCAAGGCATGGTCCCCAGCTATAAAATATGTGGCAGCAAGCAAATGGAAAGCACAGGGAAGTACTGGCAAAAACAGGACAATAACTCTAAATCTGAAAGCTGAGACCCGATAGAGTCAGTTCAGTTGTGCAATCATTTATAAGATGAATGACAGTTTAATAGCCACTAGACAGTCCTCTGGGATCTGTGGTTTGAAAGTAAAATGGGTATTGTCTGTACCTCTTTAGGCTGTTTTCCAGCATGTTGTTGCTGTAAAAGTTGAAGCTGCAACTGTTCCTGTTGTTTCTTATAAAACTCTTGAAGCTGCTGCTACAAAGAAAAGGAAAGATGGTAAGTAACAAAGTGGAGAGCCAATTCAGTGTCCCTTTTGGTGTAATACACAAACTGTGATTTGAAAAATAGCATCCTTTTATCTGTAATGGTCTGACCTTTAGTTTGAAACTCGACAATAAATTCAGTGCACACTGACTATTCTTGGCATTATCGTTTGAAAAGTAATCTCCAAAATGAACTGATGAAAAACATACCATTTTCTACACAAACTAATTAAAATAAGGCAAGGAATGACCTTTGATTGTAACAACAAAGCCAGAATGCCCTTGCTGAGAGAGCCTGGCGAATCTCTGTTGTGAAACACACATGCTTTCTAAATGATAGGGTTTGACTGTATTAAGTGTTGTTCAATACATGCACAGACATCCTGGGAAACACTCTCCTCTTCCCCGCTGCCAGCCGCACGCCGCGCAGGCTGCGCTGCTGTGCAGGAGGGAGGCAGCGAGGAGGGGGCACACGAGGTGGGGTCTGGTGGGTGCTCATGCCAGCCTGGCCCACGCTGAGCTGTGCCCTGCAGTAATCCAGTCTCAGGTTGTCAGCAGCCAACTTTCAGATGAAAAAGGGCCGTGCATTGACACGGGGAACAGAGAAACACCGATGCACCACGCAGCATCCGCCAGCTGAAATTAAACAGATTAAGGGTTGCAGACCTCTTCACTTCCACTGCCACTGTTCCAACAGTCCTTTATGGTCCCACATGGATGTAGCAAGGTCTAAAATGGGAAGTATCACCCTACTACCTTATTTATTCCAGTTAATCAGGGCACACCACACTTTCTGGGGGATGCAGGCAAAAGCAACAGGGACATCTGCTGAAGTCCTGACACTTAAATACGCAGCTGTATTATTTAGCTGATCTTGGAAATACTCCTAGCACTGCTCCCTGGATTTGTTTCCAGTAGCTATTTCTAGAACTAAAAACAAAAGAGCAGTCGGTTCACTGCAGACTGCGGCTGCCCCGCAGTACGGACCCCGAGACGTGGGCAACTGCTTTCCCCAGGAACACGCCGGGAGGAGAAGCCCCTCAGCCCATGAGGGGCTGCGAAGGCAACAATTACCTGTTGAAGCATGAGTGCCTGCTGCTGCTGGAGCAGGACTTGGAGTTGCTGGGGAGTTAGCACTTGTTGCTGGAGGATCTGCTGCATTTGCTGGGGAGTGATCACTTGAGGTGTCATCATAGCCACCGACACGGGAACCTGCGGGGGAGACAGAGCGGGGGTCAGGGAGCATCGCCGCAGGACTCACGAGCCCGCCCCCGAGCACGGAGGGACCGGCACTTCCCCAGCGACCCAGCTCCCTCCCTGCAGAGCGTTATTGCGACAGGAATTCTTTAGACAGCAATACAGTGAAACCTGTTAAGATTTATTTATTTTCACAAGGAACTGTCAGCTCGGTGCTTTCCCTCCCGGAAAGCCCCTCCCTGCCGCACAGAAATTCAAGAGCCGAGTATCCCGTGCTGATGGGATCTAGACCCTATTACGACAGGTTTTTAAGAAAATTGAAGGAAGGCTCAGTGATGTGAATAACAGCACTACACTCCTCTGCAATTTTAACAGAAAGGCCCTACTACGATGTCTTTACCATTCCATATTCACCCAGCATACAGATGTCTTCAATTCTTTCATATTATGTGAGATACCATTAAAAGCCGCTTTCCATGACATTTCAGTGACAAACAGCTACAGTGATGAACTTGATAGCATTTCATATTTGCAACTGTTAACACGTTTCTGCACGGGCATCTTTGCAAGGAACCTGTACACTGTATCTGAAAGGATGATGTCTTGTTCAGATAAAACACTGACATTAAAATGACAGGCTGTCTTGGCCAAGGTTACACAAATTGTATTCAAGCGGATACCTAATGACAATGCTATGAATTCTGCAAGCTTTCTAGAATGTAATTTAGCTATTCAAAATAATCACTGCACTTGTGTTTAATTTGCAGACTACATGAGAACCATTTTGTCAGTCCTAGTAATGCAAGAAGACTATTTCCCTAGAAACCCACCCCTCTATCCTCCACCCCAAAAAAGGAAAAGAAAAGGGAGAAAAAAAAAAAC
This sequence comes from Alectura lathami, assembly GCA_013399715.1. Classification (NCBI taxonomy): domain Eukaryota; kingdom Metazoa; phylum Chordata; class Aves; order Galliformes; family Megapodiidae; genus Alectura; species Alectura lathami. The sequence goes on from VXAV01004107.1 coordinate 252,163, forward strand.
AATAGAGGAAAAGACAAAACCCATATGAGTTTTAACAGTAATATTTAAGCACCTTACTTTTCTATAGTTTCAAATCAAATACATGACAGCACAAAACTAAAAGCAGTAAAGGATATACTTTGTTAAAAAGGATCTCCTGTCATCTCATGTATTACAATAAAAGGTAATAATATGTTTAGCACTTTTTCTGTGCACCACTTCTTAAAAAATCAGCAGACAATAGCTGATCAGAAGATAAAAGAGCTTAAAAAAAACCTTCCAGTGCAGTAGTAAGCAAGAGAGAAATGCAGTATTAATTTTATGTAACATAATGTCTTAATATGCAGTTTATCTTGACTTTTTCACATGATTTGTCCTGTCATTTGCATAGCAAGCTCTCATTCCTAATTTCACAGTCATTATGCACTGATGTCCTGATTTCTCAGCATCACTAATTTTGATGAACTAAAAATGGTTCCTGAAGGTCAGACTGACGTACGCCGCACATCGCCCAGTGTTGTTGTGTACATGTTGTGCACCAGGGCCAGACCCTGCCTACGAGATGTGCTTGAGACACATCCAGCCAGCTGACATCCCATCAACGCCGACCCGGCGTGGCACGGCGCAAATTCCCCGCATCCCAGCATGGACCTCACGAGGCCCACGCTGGGGCAGGCAGGTGTGAGGGCTGTGAAACGGAGATTCAAGGATGGGACAGACTCAGTCCCTCCAGATTTGAAGCCACTGGCTGCGTCCATGTGGAAGCCACCAGCCTGGCAGTGCGCTGCCACCGCCTCATCTCGAGCTGCGAGGACACTGAGTAACCCCATTAATTTGGAGGATCGTAATCCACAGTCTGCTAGAAACTTTTCTGGGAGTAGAACATTGTTTCATTAAATGCTGTAGTCAGTATCTTCGCCCTGAAGCATGATTCACCTTCATTATTCCCATCCCCAGAGAAGTTTACTTTACCCTGGGGTTTGTACTACCTTCCATTGAAGTTGGACTGTGCAAACAGAAAAGGAAGCATGTTTAAGTAGGTTTTCTGTGCCATTCTTGGAAGATATACAACACAAATACTCCTCAGTCAGATTTATGACGACAAGCAGGGATACAGACAGGAATAGGGTGGGGTGCTGCAAACCCTACACACGGGTGATTAGTACGAGGGGCCGCATTCTGCCGGCAGCGATGCGGAGACAACTCCCACTCACTTCCACGGCTTTTTTGTTTGTTTATCTCGGGACAGATCTCAGGATTCGGCCCTACCTTTGAACACCGGTCATGTACCTTCCGGTGAAGAATCTCCTAGCTGCTAGCGCTCTGGCTCAGCGAGAAGCACTTAACCAGCAAGGGAAAAGGCACAAATATACGCATACAAACACACACAACTGTACGTATAAACAAGGCCCACCCAGGAGGACAGGTTTGTGTTGCTCTGCTCAGCCTCCTTCTACCAGCTGAAATCACCTTTTCACAGCCCACCTGTGACTGCCTTTAATTTCTAAGTGCAGGTAACAGCCACATTTCCCCAGCGTTTGTGCTGCAGCTGGTGGCGGAGGCACCTTACAGAAACCCTCTGCAAAGACATTCAAATAAACCAGAAATTGCCATGTTAAAAATGACACAGGCCCCGGACAGGCGTGGGCACACGCACGGTCGGAGGCCTTTAAATAGTTAAGAATTATGGCCTATATATCCACTCTCTTAACTCCCAACGTCCAACTTTCTCATGTAGCTAGTCCCTAGTAATACTAGGAATCAAAGGGCATGCAGCACCAGCAATAGGCTATTATAGCCCACACTTTATTACCCATTACTACCGAGGTCATTAGCGGTAAGAGTGATTGTACCGGTCTTAACCTATTGATCATTGTAACTACTATCATTTAATCCCGTGTTGAATGTCTGGAAAGCTGCTAAAGGCACACAAGAGAGAGTGCTTTAGCAATGAGAAATATAGCCAAAGCTTGGAAATTACACTTTGATTCATAAAATCTAGCCGGTGGTTTAAATCAATAGTATTTAAAACAGTCATGTAAGTTCTTAACTACAGCTCTCTAATATTTATGGGTCCCTTTTTGAGTGTATTCAGTCAAAACTAAACTTTATTTTAGATACTGTGCAATATACTTTGCATTACGTTAGATAAAAAATATTTATTTCTGATATTTTGTCTGATAGTAAATGAAACCTAAACTGAAGGCTATAAATTCATTTTAGATTTCTATCTCTCAAATGTCAATTTAAACGTGTTGCCAAAAAAAATTAAAAACCAACTTTGAAAACGGCTTAACTGTTTAAGTACATGAAAATGAGTGCGTTTTATGAGTTAACAATGAATCACAGAAGGCAGTTTATGAAGAACTAGAATAATTCTGTCTTACTGCCTTCAGGGAGTTGAAGTTCAAATTAAACTACTGGCAGATATATTTAAAGAACACTAACTTAGCATGCAGAACAGAAATTAATCTTTCCTCTCC
>VXAV01004107.1:261401-346401 GCA_013399715.1 Alectura lathami
GCGCACACCCCGCCCCGGAACGGGGCACCCCGGGCGCGGCCCTCCTACCGCGCGGGGCTCCGCACCCTCTGACCTGCTGCTGCTGCTGCTGCTGTTGCTGTTGCTGCTGCCGCCGCCGCCTCTGCCCGGCCCGGATCGCGGGAAGCCGCCACCGTGCGCCGGGATGTGTTTAAAAGCGGCTCCCCCGGCTCCCCCCCCTCCCCCCCCATAAAGCTATTTTGCGGGGAATGGGTGCTAGCAACGGAGAGGGGGGAAGTGGCAGCTAGCACAATGCTCCGAGTGGGCATCGCAAACAAGATGCTCGGAGGAGCCGCTCTCCTTCCATGCAACTTTCTCCTGGAAAGTGGCTTTCACTCTCTCCCAACAGCTCTGCTGTGCACGGCAGGACTCTAATACCACAAAATGAAAAAAACAACCATGAGGAGCCTCTGTCAGGACCTTGCACCAAGCCAGGCTGATGCTCTTGGCCTGCAAACATGAACACTTTCCCCTTCGCCTCTAACAAAGCAGTGGGGAATCCATCCCAGGGCGCTGGGATGCTCAGAGCATCTTCCCCATCCATCTCCCCTAACAAAGCACCTCAGGGCACTGGGGGATGCTCACTCCCAGGCAGAGCACCCTGCAGGGCGCATGGCAGCACCCACCAGCAGCCCTGTCTGCCTGCAGCGTCTGGGGAAGGTTTAGGTCCAGGGCACCTCGGTACCACTGGGGCTTGCACACAGCACGCTGCCCTGCGTGCTCTGGCTAGAAGCAATACTTTTCGCACCTCACAGACTTCGGCACACAAGCAAAACCTGTCATCATGCCACCTCCAGCCCAGGGACTGCCACCGACCCCGCCACCGATTTTCTCCTGCCCCAACGCTACATGTCTCAGGCTGCAATATTTGGTCAAATCTCTCTCGTTATTTCAATTTTATTTTGTATTTTCACATAGCATCTGAGCACACAAGCTGATGCAGATGGTTCCTGTACTTGCACGTAGCAGAAAGCCAGCAGCCGCACGGACGCGGTCCCCAGGCAGGCGTGCACTTTATTTGCAAGAGTCAGGGGCTGACAGACAATAGCCCCATTAGCTATGCTGCTAAAGAACCTCACAAGAAGCAAAGACAAAGGACCCAATTTACTGACAACTTGTGATCTGATGGCAAATGGGATGCGATACAGATTGCTTTCCACCCTAAAGTGTTTTCGTGTCAGATAACAAATTTATTAATGGGATTTTTTTCAGGTCACAAAAATGTGACCCCACCCTCTTATGAATATTTAATAAGGGACTAAGGGCATCTTTTGCAAGACCCTAAATCTGCCAGCAGCAGCCTACATGAATCAGGGAGCGACGGCCTCTTAAAGGGGCACACGCACCCGCAGGTCAGCATGTAGGGGCAGGGAACAGCGGGTATTTGTGGGTATTACATGGATGCAGGGCCAGCAAAAAAACACGCACGCCCTCCAAGACACTGGACATTTAATAGCAATATAAATCAGCAGCGCATGAGACGAGCACGTAATAATTATTGCCTGTGCTTAAGAGAATCCCTCCTGCTCTGGACTTCAAAGTGATCCCAAGTAACTCCAAGTGCTTTAGGGAATACATCATCAAACCTACAGGCTTAAACTTCTCAACAGTTTCTTCCACAGACCACCTCCTGCTGCCAGGGGTGGGCCATGGTCACGGAACGCACTTTGGAAGGCTGCTGACCTGCTTGGTTCTGCCCTGCCCAAACTTTTGGCACATTTGTGGCCCACAGCACTACCACGTCTCACCTCCTGCGCTGATTCCCCGACATGGCCATACCCAGGCACCACACCCAAGCAGTTCCCTTCTCCCCTCATCGCCACCTGGCCGCATGCCTGCAGACCAAACTCTGTCTTAGGACGTTTTTAACAAAAAAGGGATGTTTTAACAAAAAAGACTCACAACCCTGCCCAAGGCCCTTCTCTCCCTGCCCGGGTAAAGCACAGCGTGACACGGCGACATGGCCACAAGGCCGCGAGCTGCCCGGCCTGGCTGTGGCCTGGCTCCGGCAGCATTGCTAGCCTGGGCCGAGCCTCCCACGGGTGTCTGCTTTCGGGAACAGCCGCTCAGTCCAGCAGGCCCCACATCCATCCACCAGGCCCCGATTCCTGAGGACTGCCTGCAGCATGTCCAGTCTGTGGGCCTGGCAAGGCCCGCACGCCCGCCACGTCGAAGGCATGGCCTCCGCTTCTTTGCCTCCTCACCAGCCGAATGGGGATGATACTGCTGATTCCAGGGTCTTCTCTAGACCATTATTTGCCAAACATTTGGGAAACGAAAGGTGCTGCCTAAGCACTGAATGGTGCCCACAGAGCCTGCAAGCAGTATTTTTAAAGCGTTTTATGCCCCTTCATATAAAAAAGCTTCATACCTGCAAGCTCAGCCAACATCTGCTGCAGGCTAAAAACTTTGGTCTATTCCCTCAGTAACAGAGATGGTAGCACTTGCTAAGTAAGGTCACCATGAAATATAATGCATTTCTAAGCCAGGAAAAATATTTTAAAGGACCAAGAAGAACCATAAACTCCCACTTTAATTCCATTCAATTACGGAGAGTCATCACGGGCAGAGACAATCAGATCTGACAAGGATGTTCGACGCAGAAGACATAAAACAACAAATTAAAAATAACAGGGAAGGAGCGTGGCAGACAAGGTGGCTATTTGGCTCTGCGTGCCTGCAAGATCGAAATCACATTAAGTGGCAGTATCAACACCTAGAGAAAAAAATCACTGGAGTACAGCGCGCACACCAGCCTCCAAGGTCCGAGTCAGAGAAGCAGGTTATGTTTTGAACGTGACAAAGATGAACACAGCAGAAGAAACGGTTTCGTTCTGCCACCGCTTTCCCTGTGCACCTCAGCCACAGATTTCCACGGGCTTCTATCCACAAACACGGGGCAGGGAAGGGAGGCCAGTCTGAGAGCAAGCTGCTGTTTGCAGTTACAAGGGAAAAAGGCGTCTCGGATACTATTCCCACTCCTGGATCCCCAGGCCCATTTTTGTGGGGTTAAATCACATTTTCCTGTTTTGAGACCGCTGCATTTTCCCTTGCTGCTGTTTGAAAGACCTACGAAAACAAATGGGGAAAACAACTGACTAAACAGGAAACAGTGAAACTTATTATCCACAAAGTGCTGAGAAAAAGTACAAAGTAAACATTTCTTGGTCATTTTTAATAATCTTAGCTAATACTCTCATGGTTAAATATTTTCAAGCAGAAAAGTGAATCTTAGGCTGATGGTGTCTCTACTAAAACAGAACACCACAGCAATTAACATTTCCGTAATGTTTGTGTCCCTGTTGCACTTCTTTTTTTTTTTTGCATGAGAAACTGTCATTTTCCTTATTGCCCTGCAAATTCTGCACGAAGAAAGCTCTTTAAATCCCCTCAGCGTTGTACAATGGCTTAAATTTCGCTTCATGGCATGCTTTAAATTACCATTCACATCTTCATTTAATGCATCATTTTATAATGCCAGTGTTACTAGCTAATTTATATATACACAGCAGGATGTGTCAACATTCAGGTGAGTTATGAATATGATTGTGCAGGAGTTATGGAAGACATTTCAGCAAAATTACGGTTCCCTCTAAACATAAAAATATTAATAATGAATCAAACATCACAGGTAAACAACAAATTCTATGTAATTGCACCCCTTATGCTTTGAGATAAATAAATAAATAAAAACAGCAACATTTGCGTTCCGCATTCATATTTGATTGATCTTAATAAATTGCCATCTCCTTTCCTAATAAACTATAATCTCTTGTTTCCGCCACAAAGTAAAATTTATTAGCGCACTCTTCTACCAGCAGGTCTGCATCACTCACAGCACAGTGTGCAAATTGTTCCAAGTATGCACAGGCATTATTCATAAATTATTTTTCTGCCCCAATGTACACAGTATATTGAAAGGCAATCACCACTAACTGTTCTCTGTTACTTTCCTTAATTACGTGAGATAGCATTTATGCCACGTACGGTAGAGGAAATGCCACAGTTTCCATTAAAACTCCATTTTTTGCCCTGGGTCGAAACACGGTGCTCACGCAGACAAAACCACAGATTCCTTCTGAGGAGAGGAAATACTGGAGGTGATATCTGGGAGGAGATGGTGACACCTCTGCCTTAAAAGATCAACCACTGTATACCAAAATAACCTACCGGGCATGACAACAGCTGTGGCTCCAAGAGGAAAAGTAGGTGTTTTGTCATGATGTTAAAGTTGCCATGGCAAGAAAAAAAACAGAACGCAACATCAACAAAACAAATGTCAATCACACACATGTGCCCGCGGAGCATTAACTCATGAACTCCCGGCCACACCGAGCAGATCCTGCCTTGCTCCTGCCCCGTGCACTGCTTCCAGGGCACGGACAGCGGGGTGACAAGCACGGTGACAGGGCGCTGCCTCTCTGGTCACCTCCCTCCCATGGTCTGGAGATGTGACACTTCTTCACCTCACCTGACAATGCCATGAGAGCACCTTTGTGAACAACACCCTCCTGAAAGCCGCCCTTCTAGAAATCACCCTTCTAAGAACCCATGCCTGCTTGCGCAGCAAGGCGTGTACGCACACCTGCACACACACCTATATCGCCACAGATTTAGGTTAAAATAGATCTGATGAAACACGGGCCCTTTTACGTAGAAACGCCTGTCAAGCCATCACACCGCTTACTCACACGCAGCCCAGGAGTGCCAAGCTGTACATCGGGGCCTGTCGGTGAGAGCAGCCTGCATTACCGCTGGGCACCTTGCCGTTTCTCACTCACTCTGCTGGGAACGCATGTCGGCGTGTTTTCAATAAAACACCTCCTTAGCAGTAATGGGCCACTGTTCTCGTTTCAGTGGTCCCTCAGGTTTCACGATACAGTATATTTAGCTGGCTCATAGTCTGAGTTTTCCTCCAACACTAAAAGATTTTTTTTTTTTTTTTAAGAAGGCAGATAAGGGATGAGCTTTTGCTCATCTTTTGTTTAAAGAAGAAAAAGTTAACTTCGCAGATGCCACAGATCAACTTGAATTACACCTAAAGAGGCGTTTGGGCACGAGCCGTCGGGTTCAGACAGGCACACGTGGAAGCTGCCTCGCAGGGGAAGAGCCTGGAAGCAGTCCTGGGATGCCGGCAGCAGAGCGATGGCTGTCCTCATGCTCCAACACCGTGCACCCAAAATGCCAAACCCCAGCAGCACAGTGTGACTTCAAGAGCAGGCAAAAAACACTGAAACCAACAGAGCTTGGTGCTGGTGCAGGTACACAGAGAAGCTCCTGAGATGACTCCTGGTTACCCTACAGGACTGGCTCTGACCCACACACTCCCTGCAGCACCCTGCAATGCCACGACCCCTGCCTATGCCCAAATAAACAGGGCCTGAATTCAAGGACAGCCTCCTCCCCCCGTGCTCCCCTCCTCAGGGCAGAGGGGGCTGGCACAGGCTGTGACTCCCCGACGCTTCTGCCCAGACCCATTGCCGCAATCCTTTTTTCCCCTGTCACAAGGAGGATGAGGCTGAAGGGCAGCGGGTGCCCAAAAAAATCCAGAACTGTGCTACTTACACTCGGTAAGGAGACAGCAGTGCTCTATCACTGAATGCAGCCATGTCTGGGGTGCCTCATGGCAGCGACTTGGCCATGTGGGGCTCTGAAGGAATGCGGGACACCTGAGGCACCAAATCCTTCACTCAAATGGAATTGCAGGGTGATTAAGCAGAGAGAATGTAACCATCCAAACTGTAATTTGGCCAGCACAATGGATCTAACACCCTTATTCTTGAGAGGAAAAAAAAAAAAATAAGTACTGTATTTGAAGTTCAAAATCTAATTAACTATTTGAGAAAAAGAATTCTGTTTTTAAAAGAAAATTCCTAACAATATAAAGAGAATTAGTGCCAAAGTTTTTGAAGAACCACATAAAACGGTATGAAAAACGTATGATATTGTAATAATAGGAATGACTGGATTTGCTCAAACGTTCCTCATACCTTATAATACAAGAATAAAATACAGTGTAAATCCTTCTATCTACATAAGTTCCCTGTACAGAAAAATCTCTCCTTTAATAGGTTTACACCTTTAACATGTATTAGTTTGGAAAAGTCCTAGGGTATAATTACACATCTTGGCTTGGCACATTAATAGCTGTTCCCTTCATTTACTGATTTCTTTTACTGGTCAATTTGCTGTTTTACTACGCAGCTCTCGCTGCTCTGTTTCACTGCAGAGCTGGTAAGAGGGCATGGTCTGAGCTGGGTGCTGCCCTAGGGACGCAGCCTCGGTACCTTGCTCTCGGCCATCTGCACGCAGGATGCTCGAGGGGACGTGCCACGTGCACACGCGTGTGCCAGCGAGCCACGCAGGGCAGGCCGCAGACAGAAGGAAGCGGAGCTGCCCTCACTTCCTCTAGAATCTGTGCAGAAATATGCAGAAATCCCTTCTGAGAAGCAAGCAAGGCAAGGGGGGTCTGCCTCAGGGCTTCCTGCCACCTTGCTGAGCACAGCTCTTGGGCTCTGAGACTCTGGAGACCTGTTCCCATCACTCCTCCTCATCCTCCCCATCGCTTCTTCCCCCTGCAAACCCCACCCTCTCTCCATCCTCCCCACCTGGCAACCCCCTGTGCTCCACCTGTTCCCCACTACCACGTGCCACCGCTGTCCCACCTTCCCCACTGCTGTCCCAATGGAGCAGGTATAGAGAGATGCTCAGCTGCGATGGGAGCAAAACCTCAGCTCCCAGCCCTCGCTCCACTGCGTGCCAGTGAAAAGGCCATTTCCACATGGTAGAGCAGAAGAGATGCCCGTCACCATCTGCCTTCTGGCCCCTGTGAGATGGCAGAGACCCCCCTAGAGATTTACTTTGCATCTCTAAAAGCCAAACGTGAGGCTGAGTTTGCCAAGCCTCTGTCCAGCTTTTACAGGTTTTTCAGCAGTTTAAGAGGGTTTTCTCCTGTTGAGCGGAGCCATTCATTTAATGGCTTTTCAGCACTGCCATTATAAACCAGAACTTTTCAGGTGTTTATTACTCAGCTTTAAAAATTGGCTCTATGCTGAAATTTGGCAAACAAAGTGTCAGCCTAGGAGAAAATTTTATTTTTTGCCAATTTTATGCTTTAAAAAAAAATGACCCCATTTTGGCCTCCATAAAAACCCAGCTTTTGCTGCCTCTGTGACACTGGTGAAGTAACAAGTCAATATTGTAATAGTGCCAGCAGAGCTGCAGTGATTTAAGGCCTAAAATTGTTTAAAGGTGAAGAGTGCTATTGAACTGCTAATTAGTAACTATTATTACCGATCCTGCCACACAACCAAGATGCAAAAAGAAAACAAAGGGAACTGGGAACATCACTGGGAAGAGAAGCCAGAGACGGAGTGAGGGTCTGGCAGGGGCAGGGACTGGCTGGGACATGGAGCCGGGAGCAGGGTGGAGCCCTGCAGTCCATCTATGGAGAGAACGAACCGGTATGGAAAGATTATTTTTCATTTTCCAGGACAGCATTTCAAATACAACAGAAATATAAACAACATCATGTAGCTTGCGCCATGCCAAAGCCAGCCACCACGTAGGATCCAAATCAGCTTAAACCCAGCCGAGCTGATGTCAAGGGGAACCTCACGTTGCTCAGCCAGAGCCAAGAGAAACCTCGCCATTCATTTCAACACACGAACGGCAGAGCCCTGAAGGCGCTGAGGACGGGGACCTGGCCCTGACTGCCAGGCTGCAGCAGCATCCACAGCACCCCCAAAATCTGCCCCAGCCTGATGTGGCTTGGCTGAACAGGGGGGAACTAAGCTGCCTCCACTCCACACTCCCAACACTCTCCGCGTTATCTTCTCAAGGCACGGAGGGAAGACGCATAACACAGCGAGTGTTCTGTTTGGGGAGTGTCAAAGCAGCCCAGACGGGTCATCGGGGCCACTGCCAGACATGGTAAAAAGAGAAAACAATTTATCTTTCTGGAAACTTTCTGCTTGTCTAAGTGGCAGCTATTTAAATACAATTAACAAGCAAATGATTTTAAAATTACAATACATTTAATAAGGCAGCATCACAAACAATTTGCATCTCATTAAAGCGCTGGAAGCGGCAGAATCAGCCACCCCAACAGGCTGCACAACAAGGGGGGGAGATCCAGACCCCGTGGCAGCCCCAGCCTCAGGATGGGGGCAGCAGGTCGAGCCGGAGGGGCCAAGGCCCAGCGGCCCCGCAGGAGCTCCCTGGGTAAGGAAGGATGCCACGAGCCAAAGCCTCGATGGAAGAGGGTGTAAAATGAGGAAGGAAGGAAGGAAGGAAGGAAAAGGGTGTGTGTGTGTGTGTGCATGTGGGATGGGCACCTTGGAATATACAATTGCAAACAAAGAGTTTAAAGAAATTTCAAGCTATTTACTCAGCTATATATATAATTAAGAGTTTATAGATTATTCCGCCACAAATCTTCTGAGATTGCTGCTGGGTTTGGACGCTTGTTAATTCCCAGGAGCCTCTTGCAGAACAATCACACAGCGACGCGTGCAGCAGGAAACGGCTCGCACAAGTAACAGTTTTAAGAGCTTCCAGCTCACTTTCACCCCCCCGCGATTCACTGCAGTGGGCGCGCTTAGCCCAGAGGACACAGGAGCAGCCCCCAGCTCGCACCCACCTCCCCACGTGCCCTTGGCTGCCTTCATGCCATGGTGCTCTCTGCACCAACGCGATGCGGGGCATGTGGGGACCACAGTGTTGAGAGCCACCCCCGGCCGCATCTGGCAGCTGGACGCAGGCACAGCTGCGCACAGGTGCGGGTCAGGGCTGCAGCCACTTGCCATAGGAGCCCCTCCTGTTCTGCCCACGGGGTCTGGCAGGAGGCTGGTGGAAAGCCACCGCTGGCGAGAGGGAAGGAGCGCACAAGGTTTGTGTGCACAGGCTCCTGGGCAAATGAGGAAAGCAGCTGAACAACCCAAATTTCAGCAGTCTGCAGGGGTGAAGGAGATGACTTTCAGGTCATTCCTGGAACAGTCGCTTTTCACAATCTGCCTGAAATGCTGGCGCCTTCTGCTAGTACAGCGACTTACGGGCTGACCACACCTTTAACCCAAAAGCTCGCTCCGAAATACTTTACAAACTGAAAATGCGCAAACAATACCTTCTCTAGAGTTCACCGCAAGTTTTGCTACAGCCCTTTTGCTTCTGTGCCTGAAACCCAGCAGCCCCCGGAGCTGCGTGTGACAGTTGTTTAACGCTGCGCAGCGCAGTTATATACAACGCTGGCAGGAGAGAGCGAGCAAATAGTTTACAATTGAATCTGCAGAGGAAATTTGGGTAAGTTCAATGTAATTATCCATTTGGACGCGGGCCAAGGGCTGGGACAACTCAAAGCCATGAGGGAAGCTGCAATGAGTGACCGGTTTTGCTTGTCCTTTGCAAGGCAGCACCTCCAAACTGCCCAAGCCCAGCAGCCGTGCCTGGGTGCCTCCAGCAAGGAGCATCCCCAGGATGCCCTGACACAGGCCCTGGGCTCTTTTCAGTTGTCAAAACCAGATCCTATCAAAATGCAAAGTGTTCCAGTTCAAACAAAGATGGAATTGTTACGGTTGCTTTGGCAAACAGGTTTCAGGCTTTCCTCATGCACGCATGTTATTTTTTAGCAGGACCTCTGTCCACGTTTGCCAACACGCTATCTCTGCAAACCTGGATCTGAAGACAAGCGTTGAAGCAAAACAATGATCACTTTCTATGAATTACTGAACATGTGTAATTCATTTATCTGCAATATTGTGCTAAACTCAGCTCCAATTAAACAAATGAAAACACCTGCTTAGCACACATAGATCTTTCCATACCTCAGGGGAAGACACATCAGTGTGCTCTGTAGTACAATCTGGCTCATAAGCCTACACTAACAATGCAGAGCTGGGATTTCTTTTCATTTTTTTCTTTAAACGTACATAGGCAAGGAGATTAAAAAAAAATACAGTGAGATCTTGGGGAGGAGTGATTTTTTTTTTTGTATTTCTAACTTTAGCACATGGAGCTCTGCACTATGTAACTGCTCACTGGGGTTGGGTGCGGGCTGAGCGCTCAGGCCCAAGGGCACACATCTCTCTGGAGACACCAGTGGGATTAAAATGACTTTAAAATGCACAGAAATTGAATTTCCTCCTGTTTCCAAATAGAAGTATTTTGGTGGCAAAGCACAGAAACAAAAGAATGGGCCTCCTACAGGTGCGAGACAAAAGCAACCAGAAATGAAAAAAATGCCCCAGCAATTCCTGTATCATCCCATCCAAGGCATAACGCTGTTCACTGCTTTTTTTTTTTTTTCTTTGCTTTTTTTCAGTAAAATCAAAGGTACAAACTGAAAGTGCTTCTCAAATTTGTTTTGGTTTTCTTTTCCTTTTTTTTTTTTTTTTAAAGCCAGGGTGGTCCCCTTCACTCACTCCTGCAGAATTAGCAACACAACAACAAAACAATTTTGCAGCTGTCACTGTGCCTCTGATGTGTCCACTGTGGGGCTCTCCCAGAAGAAATTGCTCTGTTTTTCTTCTCAGTAGACACAGCTGAGAGGAGGACTCAAAATGAGCATATTTTCCAAGCAACAAGCTCGAGTAAAAAATAACAATGATGGAAGCCATAAACATACCTTCGCTTGTCATGTCAGCTGTGCGCTACGGGATTTAAAAATCCCTTAGCTGTGGTCTGCATTATATTAATGCTTCTGATCCAAAGAGAGACCCCCAGTATTTGGGGGCTGATTCCCAAACACTGCAGCCTGGGGTCTCTCTTAAAATGCTTATCCTGCTCCAAAACTACACGGTGGGACAGCATGAGGAAGGTTTCAGGGGCTGAACAACTGCCCCTGAAGCGCTGCTGCTGGTGGCACAGCTGCCACCCTCAACGGAGGGTTAGAAAATAAAATACACTGCTTAAAACCTTCAGGTACAGAGATTGATGCAGGAGACTGAGTGCAGTGGGACAATCCTTTAACCCAATCAACAAAGTGCTCATTGTTTCAGTTTAAGACAAGCAACACAGCAATAAATATTGAGCAAAGGAAGTTAACCCGTATCCACAGCCTTTGAATAAACACAGAAGTTAAAAGTAAAATCACTGCGAGGCCTGTGGCTCTTGCCAACTTGTGCTTTATGCGTTCTTGGTCAGCCTCGTTTTTACTTTTGGAGATTTTCTTTGCCTTCTCTCTTGTTATTCATACTTCCCTTTGTAAACTCCTTATCACACAACAGAAGGACAAACAGAAGGAGCTGCCAGAGCACAATTACACGACACAAATGACCGCCAGGGCGCAGGCAGCCGGGACGAGGCAGGCACCCACCCGGGCCCCGCACAGCCCCACAGCAGCTGGGCAGGGGCAGCGCTCCCACTTGCTCCCATTCTTCCTGAAGTGCTTTATCCCAGCCAGCAACACAGGTTTTCGCAGAGCGTATTAATTCTGACTCTGCTTTTAAATCACACTTTATTCATTTGAGCGTTATATAATCCATGGAACCAGGCGTGAGCATCATGCCGAAGGTATTCTGGTCCACAGCGGTGAATACAGCTGTGTAGGCAGAGGGATATTTGTTTTCCAAGTAATTTGTGCACATTCACAAAATTACAGCTGTCTGCAGTTCTCCTGAAATATCTGCCCTGCTGTTTACAAGCCATAAAATATAATCTGTCTTTTGTAGGGTTCCAATTGGTAAATTTGGAAATATACATATATATATATATGAGCATTTATTTTTTTTTTTTTACTTTCAGGCTGACTGCTCCCCGTTACACGCTGCACATGGAGATTGGAGAACACCAGCACCAGCCCAAGGAGCCACTGGCCTGCGACAGCAGTGGACAAACTGCTGCATGCTGCCAGCACACTCTGGGATCGCTCCTCGGGCCGTGTCCCACCCCTGTCCCCAGAGAACACTGAACAGAATGGGGCACGAACCAGCTGCGGGGACAGCCTGCTGCATCGGCCCCAGGAGCTGGCGCTGGGATGCGGCTGGCGGTGGCACCAGTACGCAGCACAGCCAGTGATGCTGGTGACAGGTACCCCACAAGCTGGTCCCCGAGCTTCTAGTCCTGCAAGCAAAGCCAGCGGGATCCAAACCAACAGGCAGAGCTGGCAGTTACCCGAGCTATTAGGAGTTAGCAAAAACACTTTGACTGATTCTTTTTATTTATTTCCAGTGAAAGATGGGAAATTTCACACGAGAGGTTTCTGATTTTAGCCTCTTCATGACTGTGCAGACCCACCTTCCACCTGCCTTTGCCTCCGTTCTCAAAGCACAGACACAAAATGTTCGCTCTCCTCTCCCTGTGCTGTAACAGCTGCCAGTGGCCAGAAGCACCCCCTGGAGCCCCCTGCCCCAACACCAGCCACGAGCAACGCTCCAGCCTGAAGTCCTGATGAGCAGCAAAGCACACGCGAACAAACACCCTGCCAAGAAGCCCCAAGAAGTCGGGCTGATCAGTATGGCCACACCAACCAGAGCACGCTGGCACCAGTGGGTGACTTTGGTGTGAACCAAAGCCAGGGAACTGAACCCAGCTCAGCGGGAAGCCTTGGCGCCAGCGCACACCCTGGTGGCTGTCACCCAACCTGGGACAAATGCGGCCCCGGCTGTTTAACCCGGCGCTGCAACACGTCCACGACGCCCAGTTGGCTGCACAGCTATGTTGCAGAATCAACACCCAGATATGCCAGCCAGGTGAGTAACTTAAAGCACAGTAAGATATTATTTGAGATCATACCATCCAAAAAATACACGCCCTAAGTGAGAGAACCTCCGAAACCCCACTGCCACCTGATGTCCTCCTGGCGTCCTCCTGCCTCCTCAGTGCCCCATTCCCAAACTTCTTCAGCGAGACACGCCAAACTCAGGATGTAGATTTTCCAATTAGTCTCTGTTTAAACATCTGTTGGTAGACCGCATTTAACATTAGTTATTTGAGCAAAGCACAATTCGATTAGGCTGTCTGAAACGGAGCCAAAGTCTGCAAAATAATAGCTCAATTAAATTTTGTTTTGCTTTCATTTGTCTTATACTTTCCTGAGTGTGATACAGTTGCATATAATCAAGTAAACTAATTCCTTTCAAAATGAGAGATTTCGGTGCCTTTTCCATCTTCCCTCAAAGTTTATTTAATAATCTATTCCATCTTCTCTATGCTTCATCGAACTTCATCTTGCCACAAAGTACATTTCTTTCTCGTGCCTTCAGTCTACTTTAATTTTCTAGGCTTTCAGTGAACTGAGATTATGTGCCATTACGATTACACCTTATACAGATTAGTAATTTACAAAAGGCAGATTACATTTGCTAGGAATATAAAAACATTTCAGCAACACAACAGTTTTTCCTTCGCACACACCACAAATATTTTGCCAACCTGACTACACAGCTGTAAAACTGTCAAGCTCCAAAGCCACATCCAAAGGCATTCCCAATGGTTTCACTGGTTTTAGTTTCTAAGTTTCTACTTATTCTGTTATGCTGCACTTGTTGCCCTGAAACTTCAATATTAGCTCTAGAGATTTAAACACATGAGGCAAACAGCTGCTCTCCTCTGCTCACACAAGCTAGATCAAAATGCCTTTTTTCTTTCTCCCTTGCTTTTTTTTTTTTTTTTTTTTTTTTTTTTAAAGCAAATTGCCATAACTCAAGTATTTCTGGCCAAGTTGACGGTTTCAGGGCAAAATTCTGCTCTGTGATCATCACTGCAGCTCTCTCCAGCACATGAACAAGAAGCCCAGAAAGCCTCACTACGCTGATTAAGGAAACTTCGCCACAAGAATTTTTAAAAAAATCACAACAACTTATCTGATATGTAGATATGTGTGTGATTTAAATTGCAACATTAAGCATTTAAATGTTAACTTCTTTCACATTCGTAATACAATTTAAAAAAAAGATGTATTCTTTGAGAGAAGAGATTCTTTGAACCTAGAAGAGCTCTGATGCACAGAACTTGAGTGTTTTCTCAACCTGTCTGGTGAGTACCGAGGGACGAGCTGACCCAGGCGCCTGGCGGGCCCTTCCCAGCGCGCGGCGACAGCCGCCGGCCACTGCCACCACTCAGACCCGTCACCGCAACTCTGCCCGCGCCGGGAAGCAGCACCGGTCGGCAGAGGTTCACAACGGGATTTGTCCTATTTAGAATTTAGAGAGCGACTAAATATGACAACCATCTGATGTATGAAAATTATTCACAACCGAAAACAGACAGTCTGGAAATAGCTGGGATGACTTCATTTAGACAGAATTACCCGAATCTGTTTCTAATATACACAGTACACATAATAAATTTTTACAATATGACAAGGAAAACAAACTTAATAAAAGTTCCTGATCTTTTGTTACACAAGCAAGCCATAGCCATGATATGTTTATAATATTTTGCCCATGATCTCACAGCTCGGTAACCAGAGCAAAGCAATGTCCCTAGGTATAGCATCACTGCCCCGCGGCCGCACCTCGCTGCCCAGCGCCGGCTGCCTGGCAGTTCCACGCAGGGTGGCTTTGGGCCCGTGGTCTCCTCCTCTCCCTCTCTCAGGCACTGTTTGACTCTGGGAGCTGCATGTTTCTGTTAGGAGACTGTTTTTTCCAATCACGCCAGGACTCATCCCGGTAAGAGATTTTTAGCCTGTTTCCTTCACTCCTGGTTATTTGACAAGTGCTTGAAAACCCTGTTATAAACAATATCTGCAGGAAAACAGATGATGCCTTACGATCACAGAAGGTAATTTTTTCAAGAAGCAAACTTTCTGAGCACTTCCCAGATGCACCGCGTCAATCTCGCCGCGCTCTCCTCTCTCAGCTGGTTCCCCCGCCCGGGCACAGCGCCAGCCCGGACTGCCCCTCGCCGTCACTTCTGTTCCGTGCCACTCGCGCCCGCGGCTGGCATCCCAGGCTCCCTCCAGCAGATTTTCTAACCCCTGGACGGGCTCCAGCGCTGCGCACTAATAAGTTGCAGATTGGAGTGCTCAGAGCATGCATGTGTGTGTGTGTGTCAGAGCCGTGCCACGGGTTGGAGGAGGAGGGGGGAAGAAAAAAACAAAACAGTAGTTCAAAAATGCTGCCCGCTCAAATTGACAGCAAAGCGACCTCTGCACTTCATCAGAAATTCCTGCAGACTTACAAAATAAAGGAGGCTGCTTTTATCACACACAGTAAGACTCATACGGAAAAATGGAAACACTACATCACTTGACCTCAGGGTGCCCCCTTTTCAACCACAGATGAATATTATGTATAAAAACTGTAAATCAATTTGAGATGTACTAAAAGAGATTCTCTTTTTCTGTATTAAAGGTAATACCTTTTAATCTCTAGATTTATTTTGTAACGTAAGTTAAATGAGAAGGACTTAATTTCCATAACCGAATTTTGTTACTCTTAAGTCTATTTCACATCTCTGCATGGTGTTCACACAATTTCCTACACTTTGCTTGCATCAGGAAATAATGAGCAAGCATCACTTACCCAACACTGAGTCACAAATATTTGCCTACATTAACAGAGCATTAAAAGCCATTTTAAACAACTTAGGGAAATCGTGTCAGCCTTTAAACTGTGATTCACTACTATGAGAAATTAAGAAACTTTTCCTCCTTTAGAGGCAAAAATCAGCAGTGCGACCTTCCTGCAATATCAATAGGTCCTCCAGCAGACTCTCATCTTACAGGCCCCAACACAATAGATTTCTTTCCTTAATGAAATTACTTCTGAAATTTTCCTACACTCAGTGTTGGGCACTTTGAAATTTCAATCTCTTCACATCCTTGAACTCTCATCAACATTTTTTTCCAGACTGTGTCAATAAAATTGATTACTTGCAGTTCTGAATTCTGTTCTGCACATGGAAATAAAACAATTTGTTTTAAAGTATTTTTCTGAAGAAAGCAGAACTTGGCAATCAGATCCACAAGATCAAAAAAACATACCGAGGGGAAAAAAAAAAAAAAAAAGGACAAACCAACCAACAAGAAGCAAAACAAAAGGAAACCTCTCCAGCAAGCAAAAGGAAAGCAAGGTCCTGATTTTTTCGCAGCAGCAGCACTGAATTCCTGATGTCTGTCACCAGCGTCACTGCCGTGCTCCTCGTTGGCACTTCTCCCGGCCAGATCCGAACACTCCTTTCGGATCATTAATACGTTCATTAATCTGTTATCAATTCCTGCCCGCTGTACTTAAACCGCTCTGTACCACGGCTCCAAAGTGCCCCAACAGCTCCACTGCAATCACGCACGTAAGGACCCCTGACTACACGGCTGTTGAGATGCCTCATACCTACAGCCAAGCTGTTGCTCTTACAAGTTTAATCTAGGTATTAAGGAGCTGATTGTGGAACCATGTCGATACAACATCTTCAACCCAGCTGTACATCATATAAACTGCGACAGGAGGGGGCAGGCTCCCATCATCCCCAGCAACAGCGCATACCTTTAACTCCCCGATCTGTAATGCTACAAAATGCTGCTCTCATTTCTTCCCAAGCACAAGTGGACTACCAGCAAGGGTCCAACAGTGTTATTCCTAATTACCTTTTTTTCACTCTTGATCCTGTGGCGCTCATAATTAGTTACCTGGGGCTGCAATCCAATTTGAAGTGATGACAAGAAAGTGATCCATGAAAAAGTAATAAGTTAAATCCAATTTCAGCCTTCCTCTAATTAAATGCACATGGAACTAATGACTCAAACCCTACCATTTCAGTGATAATGGTAATTAGCGAGGTGGGAGTCACTCTCTTTTTTCAACACCGTAGGTGTAAACCACAAGGTAAAATGGCAGGAGCACTCTTAATTACATGTGTCATTTTGTCAGCAATTTACACGTTTCTGACCAGTCAGGAACGTTTCATTTGTTTCCCCCTCGCACGATGCGGATAACGCAGACGTGCTCGGGGCCACGACCCGGCAACCTGGCCACAGATCCCCTGTTCTAAAAGGTATCCTGTGAAAGCACAAAGATCATACTGGGGGTGTTCTAATGGGATGCAGGTGTCAGATCCCAGCTTCTGCTCCTGCAGCACCCCAGTGCCACCGAGCACCTGCAGTGCCCCAAAACACCCCTGCCTCTGTCTGCACGGTGGCAGCGCATGGTGGCTTCATATCCCACTGCCAGCTCTCACACGTGTTGTGCTCCTGCAGCCATGGCTTTTGGAATCATGCATTTACAGGGCAATCACAAGTAAATTTGTCATCTTTCTGCTCGGGCTGAAAAGCTGGAAAAACTGAATACTCCAGGCTTTGAAAAATTGAAAAGGGCAGCAAAAAAAGGCTATAGGTTTAACCACGAAAAAACCCTTAGCATCAAAATTTTCAAGCTGATCCTGTAATTTTGAGGACCTGACTCAGATTTTGTTGTGTTTGTGTGGTTGATGATATTAGCACTTCACAGGCATATTCCAAGAACTGACTAACACCTGTAATCAGGCTCAGGAGCAAAAATAAAGACCTAAGGTCCTTCTGCAGAAACCAGCAAGCCTCAACTTTGTTTGATTTCCAAAGTCAAAAAAAAAAAAAAAAAAAAAAAAAAGAAAGGAAAAAATTTTCACCAGTTTAACCGAGGCCAAAGTCAGATAAACTCACATGTTTAAGGGTGAATCTGAGAGATACTCATGCAAATACAATGAACACGTTTTCAGACGTATTTCCCCTTCCAAGCTACCTGCTGAGGCGTAATTTCTCTTCCGGTTGTTAAATTTACTACTATGTAAAGAGGTACGAGGCGTGTTAAACCTGAGGTCACGTAACCTGTTCCTTCTGTGCTCCGAGTGAAACAGAGTGCCCTTCCCTCCACCTTTCGGTGTTCAGGACATTGTCAAATGAACAGATTCTGATTTCGTAAAAAACAATAATAACTGCCCAAAACACCAAGCTAGACAAATTACCCTGCTCTGCTCTTATGATTTTTCCTCTCTTGTCTATTGCTCAAGATACTGAAAAGAAATATTAAGATAACACAGCATGCAAATTAAATTCTACAAAAGCCCAGCCAGCAGCCTGCTTTAAAAAGCACCGGTATGCAAAGGCGAAGACAGCTCCGTCCCCTCCGCCTCCCCCAGTCTCACCCTGAAAACCTAAAACAAACTCAAATTCTTTCCTTGGCCATGACTAAAAGGGAAGATTTATTTTCTGTTTTGTCAACTGAAAACAAAAGTTTCCATCTTAGTAATTTAATTATTTCTTCTCTCCAAACACACGCAGGTTAACTCGCATACAACAAATCTCATTTAATCCCATAAAAAAGTCAAGTGACCGGTTTCAATGGCAAGATACTGACTTGGACGTCCTAAATCTGTTTTCAGTCCAGTATCCAACTTTCAGCTCAATGCAACACACAACATTTACGTCTTCTAAAAAAATTGTATTTTTAGTATTGCCAAAACATCCATGCACTTTTACTTTCTTGGGAGAAAATGTGTCTCTTGATTTGTTTCCAACCTGTGTGCTCCTGCCAACAACTAAAATGCTTGAAGAACCAAAATGAATAATCGTTAAGAGCATCACAGCAATTAAAGCTGCAAATTTTAATCAATACGTCTATTAATACAAAGACATATTTATCTTGGCCAGGAAAAATGTGCAAATTCTCAAAATCCTAAGCATACCTGGCCTACTAAATTATTTGTTTCACACTTTCAAGGAGATCTAACATCTATGGCAAATATATTATCAACCATGCATTAGCCTTTTTTCACTTCAAGTAATTTCTGTGGGTTTGATATTTCTTATATTCTGTTCCCAATTGCTGTTAGTAAATCCACCCCTTAACTTTCAATTTTCTTTTGTTTGTGTCATCAGGCTGTGAAACTGGAGGTCACTGCCAAATCTAAAGCACGGCAGTGGGAGATAGGCTCAAAATATGAGTCATCGTGTATTTGGAGATTTATTTTTTTCAGCTATCAGCAGAGCACATCTCCACTCCCGTGGCCAAGTCCTTGTAACTGAACAGCTCCAAATTTGCTAAAAGCAGGTCTCCAGGTACCCTTATCAAGGTCAAGAGATCCTCAAGACCATGGCCAGAGCCTGCTGTCGTGTAAGCGCCTTCCAGTGAATGCCAGCGCATACTTAAGAACCGTGGCTGTTTGATCAGTGAACAAAGAGGGAATAGAGGAAATTATCCACAAGACAATAACAGATTAGACACACAGCACTCACCAGATTAATTCTGCACATCTGTTCGTGCCGGTCGGGTTTACATGACAAAGCCTGCACACTGGCGTTAAACTGCCAAGCTCGTGATGGCCGGGGCTATCCCCAAGCCTGCCTCCAGCACCACGGCCTCGCAGGACCACGGGGCTTCTTGTTGGGAGACCCAGCCCCAGGCAGCCCCAACATGTACTAGCAAAGCGCAAAGATGGCTTGGTTCATTACCCAAGCAAACTTTTGAAAAACGGGCGTGTTTCCACCACCCTCGATATTTATTCTACACACTGTCAGAGCGGGTACTGCCTCATCAGCACGGTGCGATCCGATGCCGGGGCTGTGGGTGTCTGTGTGTGTGCAGTGTTACTCCAACACCCTAACCCAAGCGCCGCGGTTTCCCTCAGCCGTACATTGGCGTTACGAGGTCTGTTATATTCCAGAGGACTTCCAGCACATTTAAGACTGCAAAAGCTCCAGGAGTGAGGAGGAAAAAAAAAGACTGGGCAGTCATTTGAATCAGTGAGTGACAGGCTGGGCCAGCTCTCTGTATACATTAATAAATTAGAATTTTAATTGTGTCTCTGACTGCAGGAGCTGCTCCAGTACTTTAATACGTACCAACAATTGCCTATGTTATGGAATTCGCGATGTGGCCTTCACTGTTGACCTCTGCAACACAATTCCCAGTCTGACTACGGAAACTGTTTGGTTTGATCCTTTCAACTTATTTGAATCCTGACAAATAAGCTCACAGCTGAAAGGTCAACACAGTCATATTTCATCCTCCGGAGCTATTCTTAAGACATCTGCACAACAAAGCACTTCTTTTAGTACCTGACACTGGACCTAGCCAGCACAATCTCTCATTAAAAACGTCCCCAGTGGAAGAGTCTATTAAAAGACATATGGATCAGCTATGGATTTACCAAATAAAATATTTTTGAAAGCATTAATGTAACAGTTTGGATTATGGCACTCTACACTGCCAATAAAATGTATATCTGCCCAGTGACAAAACGCTTCATACTTTCCAAAAGAAAAACAGCTCAGCTATAAAGTGTGAGGTGTTGTCCAGCAGCCTGAGCATGGGGGTGGGAGCCAGGAACTCATGAATCTTAATCCTACCTCTAAAACCAATTCCCTCTGTGATCCTAAGCAAGTCACTTGACCTGCTTCCCTCAGTTTCCCCATCCAGAAGTGGGATAATGCTACTTACTTATCAGACTTTCCTTCTGGGCATGTTTTGGAGATCAGTATTTGCAGAATGCTTTGAAGATGAAGTCACTACACCAAAGCTAGAAGTTGTCCTCGCTGGGCCAAGGGCCACAGTTAATAGATAATCCTTGCTTAGGCAAAACCTCCCTTAAGTCACGGTGGGCTTTATTTGGGACGGCAAGATCGGGTCCTCTAGCTCGACTGTCAAGGCCTTTAGTGATTTTAGCTTTACCTTCCATCTTCTACTACATATTTAAGGAGTCTAGGATCTGTATTTTTGGAGGAAAATAATCTGCAGCACATATACAAGGCAAGAGAAGCAGCAATGCTGTCAGGGAACTCATGGTAATAGTATATCAAACCGAAAAAGAAATTAGAAAGAGCAAAACAGACACGAGTTTGACAATGTGCTATGACAACAACTGAAAAAAACACCCGGAAGGATTTGGGGGCTACAGAGGCTGAAGCATCACATATAGAACAGTGAGATAAGATAAGATAAATGTCCCAGCTACAGGGTTTTGTACGACTGCAATTGAGCTGCTGTTTTCAGTAACTTATTATCAAAAACACTGCGACACACTGCAGCTGCAAAGAGAGCAATAATACAAGCAATAATCGTCTGCAAGCCAGCAAAGTGGTCAAGGGTCTAGAAGGGCCGGTTTATGAAACATACGAAGAACTAGATACATATAATTTGCCAAAACTGGCAAGTACATGCTAGTATCTCAGATGTTTCAGGAGTGTGAACACGAGGCAAGGCAAGGGACTGACTCAGTATTTATACAAGCAGTATTACTTGGAGCAAGAGGATGGAATTAAAGTGGAAAGTTCCTGAGTGTGCGCTTTGTTATGGAAAACCATCCAAAGGAAAATAATAGCGGTCCCACCAGCACTTGGGATTTCTAACACTAGAATAGCAAAAAAAGAGGAAAATGTGATACATGACCTAATAGGTCTTTCTTGTCTTTAACTCCTGTGATTTATCCCACAAGACTAGCAGAACGCACTCTAAAGCCGCATATGTGTGCATACATCTTCTCTTTGGGAGTACTGTATTGGTTTTAGCTTTCTGAATTCATAACAGTGCAAAGCCTGGTAATATTCAGATTTTATTTCTGAAGATGTCCGTAAATCAGCAGACAATAAAAGGGAAAAAACACACCGATGATATGATATCCTAATATTTTCCCAATATCCTTGACACAGCAAATCAACGGTTTGAGTGAACACAGACTACAAACTGAACAGCGATCAAACAGAAATGTTAATGCAAATCTCCTATGCACGCTGACACCGTAACAAAAGCTATTCCATTTTGTAATAATCCAACCCTAGCAGACGCTAAGAAAAGTACAGGCTCCAGATTTGTAAATACGTCACGGGGGGGATTTTCAAGAGTACCTAGCGCTGCTCCCGCGTACGTGAGCCACAGCTGCTCTGTGACTTCCCCTGAAGGGAACTGGTTCAAAACCAGGCACTCCTGAGGGCCACATGCCAACACTCACAGTGAGAAGCATTTCACCAGCAAGAGTCCGTCATGGAGCACATGGGCTCCCTTACCTGGAGGGCTGGCTGTTTGTCATTCCTCTTCGGAGACTTTAATCCACTAACTTGCTGCTGCTGCTGCTGCTGTTGCTGCTGCTGCTGCTGCTGTTGCAGTAGAAGTTGCCGTGCCACCTGGAGAGCCTGTGAGGAAAGAGTTTTGAAAACTGAGTTGGCAGCAGGGAGGAGGTGCGAAGTTACAAGCACAAGCATTTGGCATTTGGTCAAGACACCCCTTGGGTCATCAGGCACCGCTCCGCTCCCAAAGCACATCCACCCAGGAAATGCTGAAGCAGGGAAAACATCTCACACTGCAGGGTGACATCCACCCAGCGCATTTCCCATTCTGACTACGGAGAAAAACGGCAGCAGCTCAAGTTCAGCCTCTGTGTGGAAACCTGGAGTGACCCCAGAAGTCCCGGTGGTGACACCGCCGGGTTATCGCCGCCCTCCTCCTGGAGCAGCTCACAGCCCCGTCTGCCTGCTGGCAGCTCGGTGTGCTAACGGCTTTTGCGCTCCTCTGCTGCAGGGGTCGAGGCAGTTCACAGAAGAGGGCAGTCACCTAGCACCGTCTGCTCTCCTCGCAATGCAGGAAGGCAGAGAAGCTTCGGGAAAGCTATGGCAGGAAAACCAGCAAACACCTCCTCATGTGCCCCCATCCAAGGGACCAGAAGACGAGGCTGATCCCTGCAGGGCGTGCTGCGAGACCCCAGCCCGCAGCTCCCGCAGGATTCACCAGCCGGACCCGGGCTTTCTTGGTCTCCTTGGAGACGCTTGGTACATGTGTAGGTGGCAAAGTGGGAAGGCTGAAGACTTCATTAATGTAAAACAAGAAAAAGAGTCCCTTTGCAAGATGCCTACACGGAAGGAGGGAAAAAGCCTTCCCCACTCCTACTATGTATGCTCTCTGAGTGATTTAATTAATACCTATTTAATTAAGGAGTCAGATAGGCTTCGGGTTTCTCCACGCAGCCAAGCGCTCCGTTGCAGCGCGGAGCAGCCAGGCAAGGCTCGGCCCCAGGGCCGCCATCCCACAGCCAGGCCCCGCAGCCTAGACCTGCCCGCCCGTTTCCGACACGACGTCAGGCCCGGGGCCACGTTGGCGTCCCACTGGCGAGGGTGAGGAGTAGGGGAAGTGACCTCGGCCACATGCCCCCGGTTCCAGCGTAATGACAAGTCTCCAGCGGCCAGAAAGCCTCTTCCCAACAGAGCTGGGCATGAGGAAGGTGAAATTTGGATTTTGCGTTTGCAGCTGGACAGACGGTGCTTGGCACTCCTGCAGCACCTCGAACGTGGAGTAACAAGAGGTAGCCAAGGAAACCCTTATGCAGAAAGTGCTAAATACTGTTAAAAAATGCTTATTTTTATTGAATTAGCTTATTTAGCTGTTAAAGTATCCTCAAAGATGAGAAGAAAAAAGAAATCCTACAAAATTTAAGGGGATGTGCAACAAATACTCACCTACTTAACAGGGGTGTTGTACGGCTTCTTTAATTAATGAATACTTGTAAAGCACTCTGAGTTGCTCAGACAAGAAGCGCTATACAGCACAAGCGCAACATATTATTATATATTATTAAGACTGGCTCTGCAGAAGAATAATTCCAGGTAAATGCGCAATCAAATGATCATTTTAGTTCCCAGTAATTAGATTCAACAGGCCAAAAAATCCACGGAAGCCTTTCTTTAATCATACACTAAACAATCAGCACATCCCTAACCTTTCAAGCTACAGCCTTTTTGAATAAAACATCATCAACTTATAGATATTATTCCAAAAAGAACCAGCCACCATATGTGTTGTCTCTTTGAAATACAGTTGCTATAGCAGACCCGGCATGCATTTCATGTGATATGATCATATTCTATCCGTTCTGGCAGCTGAGAGGTTGCACAATGAAAACTGGCTGCCAGAAATTTTTGAAGATTCCCAGAAACAAGTAGCCGTGCAAGAAGGGCCTGGTTTCTGCTGAAGCTGGCTGTGCCAGCGAGGGTCTCTGCACCCCGGCGAGGCTCCGCTCCTGTCCCACCCACACAGCCATGCAGGGACGGATGAGGTGGCTGTGGGGAGCGTCGAGGCTGGGCAGGAGCAGAAAACAGAGGATGACAGAGGTGCAGGTGAGATGGCAGCGAGCTGACTGCTGAGCGGATTGCAGCTGGAAATGGTGTTTCCCTCGGCTTTTCTCTCAGCTCTTCTGCTGATAAACAACTGGCAGCAACAAAAGCTAAGCATCAGATGAGCTTGGGTTTAAGATGGGGAAGGTTGTTTTCAGCTTGGATTTGGTTCTTACTGAACACCTGCATCAAACAGCTACAGCTCCTCTGGTGGGATCTCAAGTCACTTTGCCTTTCTCCGTTTCCCTACTCATCCCCTCCCACCCTGGAACACGCACACCCACCCCATCCATCCCTTCAGAGCCTCATCCGCACCCCTAACACACAGCAGGATGTGCTGAGGACAGCTAGCTCTGTCCAGAAAGCCGCTCAGCCACACAGCACGCTGCTGAGAATGCATAGGGAAATTAATTTGACGATGAAGCCGTTCCCAAAACCCCCATCAGCACGGAGATTCACGAGCAGGCCTGTACATTAATAAAGCTTCCTGTGGGAGTAGATGTTGCCTTTGATTTGCATGTGAATTCAATGCTAGTGAAAAGTGCCAGACTGTCAGACATGGAGACCAAAGTCTCTTATCTTTCCAAAAGCTTCTGTAGCAGTTTCCCCACATTTCCTTAATCATCTGCCTTGTCCTCAACTTACTGAACAGGCAGTAGAGAGTAAAGCTGGACTCGGTTCAACTCCCGCTGCTGCCAAGTCCCAAAACAAGGGTGCCAGGACTGTTTACCGCTAGCCAGCAGCTCTGCTAACGTGGCCCCCTCCTCACGAGCGGGCGCTCTGACATCTCCAAGCTCTTCTCACGCATTCCTCCTGACTGCCATAGCTACCTCCTAAATCTACACCACGTGTGCGCACTTCTGCAAGTGAACAAGTGGGGCTGCGGTAAATCAGCCCCCGTCAGTGCTGCTGCGTGCTTGCTAGGGGCTGGCAGGTAGGAATGCCGAGAGCCCCTGAAGCCACCCAAGCACATTATGGGCTGAGCATCGGCAAACGTATCTGGAGTAAACACACCCAGGCAGCAGTCCTGGCCTCCAACAGATATCACATCGCATCGGCAATCATCTTCCCCTCTGCACAGCAATACAAACAGTAAATCTCCCCACTTACAAAGGAAGAGAAAGAAAAGCACCCCCTAGCAAGCGCATCTCCTGAGTGGCACAATTTTTGTCTAACTGCAAGACACAAACAATTTTGGGTCACTATCAATGTGGATTTCAAAAGATGGCTTCAGTAAAAGGCTTGCTGCCAACCGAGTCATCTCAATTCTGTTCGGCGCTACACCTAAAAGCAAGATACCGCAAAAGTCCTGAGCTGATTTCTTATCCATTAGGAAATCACTGAGCGATAAGGAGATTTTCTTGCGTAAAACAGAACAGTAAAAAAGCAACTGAAATGCTGTATTTTAGAAACGTTACACAAACTTGGAACGGCATCTGGGAGCAAACATTGGGTGCCACCTCACCCAGGAAAAATGTTAGCACCAAGTTCCCTGTGAGGTGAAGCCAGACTTTCAATCAAAGATGCCACAGAGCCCCGAGTCACAGCAGTACCAAAGCAGGAAGCCCCCCAGACCCCCTCTCTCTACGCTTAGGGCAGTGGCAATCCCTCCCTGTTTTCCAACCAGTAAAGCACCAGGGAGAAAAAAAAAAAAAGTACACATCTGAGATGACCAAGACAATTTTATTGCAATATAGACAGAACGCGACTTGTTTGCCCAGCTGCTGTTTGCCCAGAACATCCGGCACTGTTATCACTGAAGTTACTGGTGTAATTTGACATTTTCACGCACGCAATTCAATCTTTCTGTTTCACCATCCTCTTAAGGCAAGCTCTGCTCCAAGGGTGAAAATGAAGCAGTGCCTCTGCCTTCAAATGACCATAAAGTCCTGACTGGGGACAGGGGCTGGGAAAGGGAAATACACTGGAAAAAGAGAACAGAACTTTAAAAATAGAAATGCTGCTAAAAAGCCATATACTTGCTTACAGCGTTAGTACATAAGGAAAACAGTAACAAGATCCAGTCCTGCGGAGCCTCTTGCTAACTTGTTCCACCGCTGGAGCCAGTATAACAAGGCAGTGACTCCCAAACTGCTTTTCCATCAGCCTACTTCTATTGAGGAAAAAGAGCTCAAGCTCCTCCCTTTCCATCTGCTAGAGCTGATATTAACATCAATCAGCTACTAATGAAATAAAAGACCTACAGCTACGAGGGCTTGACTCCAGCCCGGGCAGAAGTTTGTTCCTGCACCTGTGCACGAGAAGGCTGCTCTGGCCAAGGCAGGGAAGCAGAGGATGCAAGGAGAGGTGCACACATTGGTGGCTGTGCAGGGCGAGCAGGAGATGCAAGCACCCAGCAGAAGTGGTGCCTGCCAGACCCTGATGCTTCCCAGTGTGCTTGTGCCTTGCTCAGCTGCCACCACAAAGAGGAACTGCGCGCACAGAAGTTGCAAGGAGATCACAAAATGAAATCCCATGTGTTTTCCCAGATTCCTAAGGATTTTGGGCCTTTCCAGGTGGACAAAGCTGCCCATCAGGAAAGCAACTTGAGAAAGGAGGAAGGAAACATTCCCAGAAATCAGAGCCGGTCCCACGGCCATGTGAAGTGTTCAAGCAGTAAATCTGCAAAGTTGTTCGCCAGCCAACATCATCATTATTTCAGTTATGGTCTTTAAAAAACAAAACACAATGCAACAAGCAAAGGGAGATGAGACAGAAGATATTTTAAGGGCAAGATCTATCCCTGGGAGAAATGTGCTGTCACCCCATCCCAGGCTGCAGAAGCGAGCTGCTCTGTACTGAGCTCCCAGCAACAACGCCTGGCCGTACACTCACGCAGCCAGGACCACAGCTCAGCTTCCCAGCCTGCTTCGGGAGAAGCATGCCTTTGCATCACCACGTGTGCAGCGCTGCCACCATTGGTTTTCCCTGAGTTTCCCAGGGACTTGAGGCGTGCGGGGACTGCCAGGACGGCAGCTAACGGCCTCCTCAGCACAGGCATGGCTGGAACCAAAGGGTTCCTCGCTGCCACTGCTCAAGACGAGCACCTTTGTTCCTCCCGAGTGGGACGAGGGGCAATTTAGGCTCAGCCAGCACTTTCTTTTACTTCTCAGCTCCCATCTGTCCTCACACCCCGCTCCGCTCTGCAGCTGCTCCGAGCGGAGCAGCAAGACGCAGCTCGCAAGCTCTGACGCCCGGATGCAGCCGAGGCTCAGAGCTGCCTCGTGTCTCTCCCACTCCAGCCTCCTCTGCTCCTCTCCGCGACACCTCCTCTCCGGGAGCAGCAGATGTAGGGGAGAGCTGGTAGGAGGCAGGCGCGCAGAGGGAACTCGCACGTTGGAGGGGAGCCCTGCTGCAGCTCTGCTCCGACAGGCTGAGCCCAGCAACGTGTGGAAAACGGCGAGGAGCGGAGCAGTAGGCAAAATGGAAAAAAAAAAAAAAAAAAGAAACAGTGCAAAGCGACAGCAGTGGGTTGTGCTGTTCCCCTGGGAGGAACAGAACAGGGGGAGGTGAGAAGAACCAACCAGAGAGGATAGGAAAGGAACCAAAACGAAGAGGAGGAATGAAATGTAGAAGATGCAAAAGAGAGAAGCAGATGTTCCTGCAGCACTTCTTCCCTCTGACATTCGTATCCAGCCCTTTCATCTTCCTCCAGAATTGGGAAGCGAGCAGCTACGTGCTGCCTCCCTGTCCCCGCCATCCCGACCCTCTGTGCCATGCACCAGAACAAGCCAAGGCCAAGAGCCCCAGCACCACGGTGGGGAAGCTTGAGGCCACTCCCAGCAGGACACAAGGCTGTGCTACAGCTGGAATCCAACCGAACCTTGTAAAGCAGCCCTGCTCCCAGCTTCCTTGCCAGCCCTGCATTCAGCTCGCCCCTGCCCCTGCCTCATTCTCTCCTTCCCTGAAATAATCCCCCTCTGTCCCCCTCCGTCCCCCCTGAAGCCAGGTCTACCCTGCAAGGTGCAGCAGAGGGATGCTGTGAGCCAGGGATGCTGCCTGCAGCCCTGCTCAGCTGCAACTCTGCAGGGCTGGTTCCTACTGAGGGGCCACCAGCCAGCTCCTTCCTCAACCAGCAGAGCTGCAGCAGCAAGGCTGCACTCAAACAGAATGATCAGCCGGCCCTGGAGGCTTTGCTCAGACGCAGCACTTAGCCAAGTGACTAATGGGTGATTCCCATGCTGGAAAAAGAGAAGGGACCTGGAGGACCACGTGTGCAAACCCCAACTCACAT
Source organism: Alectura lathami (assembly GCA_013399715.1). Lineage (NCBI taxonomy): Eukaryota > Metazoa > Chordata > Aves > Galliformes > Megapodiidae > Alectura > Alectura lathami. Next base: position 289,661 of record VXAV01004107.1, read on the forward strand.
CCTGTCCCCGAAGTGACGGGGGTCAGGCTCAGAGCAAGGGAGCTGGCAGCATGCCTCACGCTGAAGCGTCTCCTAGAATAGTTCAGTCATAAGGAAGAAGATGAGGCTTTATTTTTCTTCCAGGAGGCTTAGCTTCTTTCCTCTGGAAAAGATCCTGGCTATCAGTGGTGGAGATCCCCTCCAGAAAAAGGGACTGGAAACAGAAACCCTTTCTTCCAGCCATCCCATACAGAGCTGCCTGTGCCCAGCTCCGTCCCCGTGGGTGCTGAGGTTATTTCAGCAGGAGGATGAGCAGACCGGGTGCTCCTGTCCTGCCACCCTGCCCCTGTCCCCACGGCTGGCTGGGCTCTGCTCAGTGGCAGGGAACAGCCCCATGCAGGGGAACAGCACAGGTTCATCTCCACACATCTGACTTTAATTTGGTGACTTACTCACGGATTTCACCAACCTGGGGGGAAAGGTGGTCGAGATATTTTCTTTAAATACCATGAGGCACAAGCGTGAAGGAAGGGAGCAGACCGCAAACACAGCAGAATGAGAGGTGAAATTCAGCAGGCACCCGAAACCTGTGAGCCCGAACCAGCCACGGCGGCGACAAAGGCTACAAAAATCCCATTCTTGAGGCACAAATGAAATCCTCAGGCGGCTGAACTGTAAAAACACCTTCTGTCTCCTCTTCTAAAGAGTCACAGTCAAGACTCATCAAAGCCATTTAAAAAGCATCTGGCAAAAAGTTCCCAAACATTAAAAATGGCTCTCTTTATTTTGGCATGTCAAGATTCACAGCATGTAGCGGTCTGTACCAGCAAGAAAGGAGGGATGGGCCAACACATCCTGGTAAAATGAGAAAGGATACAAATCTTGGCTCCCAGCACAAACTGAACCAGAACTGAACTATGTCTGAGTGATGAAAAAAATCTTATGGGATTTCCAGCTCGTTTCTGTAGGCTCGAGATCAGATTCTGAACTACTGTGTTTATCCAAAAGTGAACCAGACCTTTGAATATTTGGAGGACTATTCACTGCTGAGCAGCGTTTTTCTTGGATGTCAAAAGCACGGGAAGTTCTCATATTTTTTAATAGGGAAGAGAAGAGGGGTAAGGTGGGGGGGAGAAGGAAGAGCGCCTTTTTGTTGCTACAACATAAATAGTATATTGCACACAGCTGCTTGCAGGCTTCCCTGTGTGGTCAACAAAACAAGGAACATAGTTTAAGCTTGTTTTCCAAAACATCCTATGACAAACCTATGTTCACAAACAAAGCCCGTGACTTCTCACTGCCCGGCGCTCGCTGCTGGGGGAGCGAAGGAAGCAAAACGCTGGGACAGCCCCAAGCAGGGGAAACCAGTGCTGCAAGTCACACCTCGGGGCTTCGGGTCCGCGGCACAGCGTGACTCAGAACAGCTGCTCAAAGACTTATTTTAAAAGGTTGTGGTAGAGCAAAAATAGGCGAGGCTCAGACAGAGGCGACAAAAATGATTAGAGGCCTCAGCAGATAGGAGGAAAGATTGATAAGGGTGGGAGTGTTTAGTTTAGCGGGAGATGAGTAAGAGGGGAGATGATAAAAGTACACAAACTGTGACTCGGCCTGAGAAGGTACATCTGGCGCTGGTTGCCATTTCTCGTTCTGCAAGAGAAAGGGGACGTTCAACCGAGTCAGGAAGCAATAACAACAACAACAAAAAATTAAAGCAGATAAAGGGATTTTTTTTTCCTTTCTTAATACACAGCTCATAATTACCCTCTGGAACTTACTGTCACAAGATATCACCAGTGCCAAGAGCCCGGGGAGGATGCAAAGAGAGGATTAGACGCTTGTACAGATAGTAATGAGAGCATTTACAGCTACCTTTGGAAAGATAAAAATATACATCAGGGAACAAACACTGATGCTTCAGGGCATGCCAACCTTACACCGCTGTGGGTCAGGAGGAAGCCTTCCCCTGCACACAGGTGTTGCACCTCCCTCGCCTCATCCCCTTCTGCTCGGAGCAGCAGGGGCTGCTGGGATGCAGCCACCCCTCTGCCCTCGGATCCTTCAGAGCCCACCCAGCAGCCCCATGCCCAGGGGAACGCAGCCCCACTCTGGTCCCTAAAAGTCAGCCTTTCGGGCACGGGGGCAGCTGGTGATGCCCTCCTGGCCCCCACCCGCATCACCTGGCCCCCAGCTGCTTATTTCCTCTTTCTTCTCACATCACATGTAGGTTTCAGGTCCTCATTTTGCTGGCCCTGCCTCTCCCCGTTGTTTCCACTGCCATTTTTTCTCCCCCAATGCAAAGCCCCTAGCACCCAGCTGCTCCCCACCTCGCTCTCCCTGCACCAACCAGGGCTGCAACTTCGAGATGCCAGGCACATCTCCTTTCTCCAATCTGAAGCAGTCACGCAGGGGGCTCCGCGTCCCTGAGGAGGAGGAAGCAAAGTAGGAAGAGGAGGAGGAGGAAGGCCCTCTCCCAGCACCGCACCTGCGGGCAGTGCAGTCAGGCGCTATCCCAGCCGCGCAGAACTGACACACGATGCGCAGAGACAAAGGCAGGGCTTGAAAGGCAGTCAGCCTATAAAATTTATACCTACCTGCACAATGTGAATCAAACCATGGCTCGGCTTCTTTTCATGTGCGTGACAGCCTTAACTTGTTTCTTTTAATCCCATAAAAGCGGCTAAAGCATGCAACATGCTTCCCAGAGATGAGGCAGACCTGTATTTTACTTCCTGACAGTGGTTTGGTTTATAGGGCTTTTTTCGGGGAAGATAATGAGCATTGTCCTAAGCTGGTATTACACGGGAAATCTACGCGCTACGTGCTACACACCTGGCATTTAGAAAAGAATCACATAAAATGACACTGTCTGTAACGGACTAAATACAGCTGCGACTCCTCACGCTGCGCAGACGCTAACAGCGGTGGAAAAAGGATCCCAGCAGCACTCCTATTTCCTTCGGAACCAGCACTCTTGCACAGACACAAAGTGCCTCGTTTTTAGGCAGTCGTACCCAAAGTGCGGCCCGGGAGAGGGCTGTGGATATGCTGAGGCAGAAACAGCTACGTAATAAATCCAGCAAATCCAGAGGGCTGAGGCAGTAATCCATGGAAACATTCCACACAAGAGGGATTTTTAAGTGCATTTAATTCCCAGCTGCAAACCTAATAAGCTTCCAGAAGGTGGAGACCACTGAGCACAAGGGGTTAATGGCCTTGCTAAAGAAAATGACACACATAATTTCCTTTTATCATAAAACAATACGTTTATTATTTTCTGTATATCTGTTAAAGGGCATGGCCTTCTGAGTGGAAAACAAAACACAGCTCGGTCACATGTTTATTTGCTTCAGCTACTCCCTTTCCCTTCTGATAAATAATCAAACATGCCATCCAGAAAAAACAAAACCAGTGAGCTGGGAAATTTGATGGTCATCAAATAGACTGAGATACCAAGAAAAGCAGCCCACTGTTCCCACAGTGAGTTTTCTGCCCCACACCTACACTAACATCTGAGTAAATAACTTCAGTCACTCTTTCCATTTTCCCCATGCAATTACTCCTACTGTTAAACAAATTGTCCTTAAGGCAGTTGCAAACACCATTTTTTTTTCTGCAAAGTAGAACAACCTCGGAACATTAAAAAGCCAGACTAGCAATATATTTTTAAAATATGTTTGTTGTACTTGCGGTTTGGCTGAACACACAGCTTGATTTCTCTCTCCCTCGCTCTCTTTTTGAGGAAGATGGGGTTTTACAGTTTAAAATTTGAAAGTGCATTTGGACCTCGGAGAAGCAGGAAAAGCCTCGAGCAGGATGGGATTTCTCCACAGGGCAGGCAGCTCACTTTCCTTTCTCTCTTGTTTCACAGCCCACGAGTGCCACAAACACTCCCCAAAAAGTTGCCTGCTATTCTGATGGACTTTGGAGAGGGGAGAAACAACCCCAAAATACCAAGCAGTTTTTAAAGTCGCTTGAACAGAGAGAGAAAAACCAAGCATATGTGTTGCAACACGGGTTACCCAGAGGACCTCTGCTGTCCTCAAACCAGCCCTGGAGACCGTGCATACAGCAGGCATCAATGCTGAAAAGCGGCTGCAAAATCCCTCACATAAGAAGTTAACAACCATTACCCCGCGTGAGCGTGCTTCCCCTTTCCCTTTGTAGTACCACAGGTCTAAACAATAGTAATATGAATGAGCTAATAGCCATGCTTGTTTCAGCAGCCTGATTTTTATTAGCATGAAATTGGTACAAATATTAGCGAGGCTGGTTCGCAAGCACTGCCAGAGCCCTGATGCAAACAACTTGAGGAAAACAAAACGAGGCTCTGCGGGCTCACACCTCTCTCTTCCTCCCCAGAACAGCAGCCACGTTCACTTTTTTTTTCTTTCTTTTTTTTTTTTTTTTTTTTTTTTTTTTTTTTTTTTGCCACTGGTGCAAATGCAAGAGGAAGCCACCGCGGAGGGGACAGTGACATCGGGCTGCTCCGGTGGCATCTGAAGGTGACCGTGCCCCACCAGAGCAGCCAGCCCTCGCCAGGGCTCCCCGCACCCGTGCCAAAATCCCACCCTTTTTGTCAACGCCGCTGCACACAGCCAGAACCCGCTCCTCTGCCTTTAAACCAGAGCGATTCCCCTCTCGCCTGCAGCGGGCGAAAAGTTCAGCCCCGGCTGCGCGCTCATGTCCTCGGAGCGCTCGCGGAGAAACGAGGAGTTGAACAGAGTAAGCTCTTACTGTCTGCCTTCAGATTTCCGTCCTCGCGCTGGAGATGCGTTCTGGCTGTTTCTGTGCAGCGGGGGCTGAAGAATGGCAAAAAGATGTTTGAATAAACAGGAAGTGCCGTGCAGCCGAGCGCAGGCTGCAGGGAGAAGGCGCTGGAGCTCTGCCCTCCGCGGGAGGCTTTGCCTCCACAGTAGCAGCGTCTGCTTTTATTAAATGACAAAGAAACCACAAGAATTCCTGCGCTAATTCTCTGCCTGCGAGGCCGAGGGGTCGGCTGGAGCTCGCAGGTAATTTCGGAGCCGGCCGTAACGCCGCAGCACGCACGGAGCCGGGGCGACCCGGCCTTGTTAAACCCCCGTCCTTAAGCAGAAACATGCAGAACTAATTATGTCCCCATCCAGACCAAACGGCAGCGAAACCCACACCTCACTGCTGTGTCCAGGCAGAGCCTTATCCGCACACAGCTTCAGCCAAGCCTGACTCCCCTGCCCTCTGCAGTGCCTAACTTTCTCTTAGAATCTCCCCGTGAGGCTGGCCAGGCTTCAGAGCTATTTTTTTCCAACTGCGTGAACCGAAATATAAACAACCACCCAAAAAATGCAACTTGTCTCGGGCGCGGGACTCGCAGCCAGCAGCCCGTGCGTGCGGCACTCGGGCAGATGCGCTCCTTCTGCCAGGCCTCCTCCCTCCCCAACACAAACCACCTCACCAACCGCCTCCCCACCCCGTTATCAAAGCCCTGTCTCCTGTCATACTGCTGACACGACACAGATATTGTCGAGGGAAGCAGGCTGGGGCTGGCACTGGAAGGCAGCTCGGGAAGGGATGAGCAGCCCAACAGCCATCTTCAATAAAAAAGAGGGACGGGATTCCTTTAGAAAACGTCGTGCTGTTGTGGCAACGCGCTGCCGCCGCTGAAGGGGCTGATTTGTTATTTAGCATGTAGTCTTGGACTGTCTGTCATTCCGGGTGCTAATGCTCTGCTAAAATAACTCATTGGGAGCTGTCACTGGGATGTTTACATAGGCCCCCAATCTTCTCTTCATACAAGGAAATTTTTTACTGGAATTCATCTTCTTTTGATCTCACATTCAAAGCAACAGCAGCTTGATAGACATGCAAGTCTGAAAGCAAATCCAGACGCTGAAGATAAACCGCCAGAATATGACAGGCAGGAGCATCTAAAGCTTATAAAAATGAAGAGAACAGCATGTCGTCTGAGTATTACAATAGCAGAAATCAAGAGACATATTAGGTGGAACTGATCAGCCACAAAAACAGTTCAAAAGGCAGATCATAGAAACAGAAGACTAAGCTAGGAAAAAAAAAAAAAAAAAATCTGAAAGCTCTGCTCTACAGAGGCATCACCTCCGCGCTGAGCACCACAGCGCTTCCGCTCCCGCACGTAAACTTTGGGGAAAAGGGGAGGTTTGGGCCCCCTCACCAACTCAGCACTTCTCACCTGAACTCACCAATTAATTCAGCCAGCGTGCGCTGCAATTGCACATTGTTCAAAGCAAAATAAAAACAGCACACCATGTGTCCTGCACACAGCCTGGTCCTCCAGAGCCGCACAGGGCTGGGAATCGGGGCTGCTTCCTTCAGAAGCGTGGGCATTAACCCCAGCCCGAGAGCCCCTGGCCTTTGCTGCTCCCAGCACTTCACCTGCATGTGTCCTGCGCTGCGCTCAGTCCTGGGATGCTCTCGAGCGCTGCCTCGCCCACCGGCGTACAGCCATTAGTTCAGAAGATAATTTTATTTAAATTGAATTACGTGTGCCACAGAGCCTACAGCTCCATACCGAAGATGACACTTGCTGGGAAACAACTGCTGAAACTTTCTCCAGAAACCCATACATTTTTAATTTTTCTTCCCCAAATAAGCTTCTTATTCTAATTGAAGTCAGCAAATATAATGAAAAAGTAATTCTCAAACAATTTTGTACTTAGAGCTGTTTGTTAACAAACACAAAATGAGCAGCAGTGTTAGGTTAAAGGGCAGCAGGATTCCACATTATAATTTAGCCTGCGGTTATTTCTGATTAAGAACACCCTCCGGGACAGCAAAGCAAGATCTTCTTTTGCAGCAGGCAGAGCTTTTAAAATTAGCCTTTTCTGCATAATAAAACCAACGGGAAAACTGTGGATTTAAAACTGTATTAACCAATTTGAAGTGCTGTAATCAGTTTATGTCTTGCTTTCTGCAAAACACCGTTCCCTGCCCAGCCAAGTTACAAACGTAAAAATGCTTCCTGGATTCTGAAACTGCTGTAAGAAAGTCACCTTCTGTCATGCTTATGTAGCTATCTAATGTGCTAAAGGCTGATTATTTATCTTTAAACTGTACTAGTTTAATCTTTTAAGGTCACCACTAATCTGCTCCAACCTTTTAAAAAATAGCAGCTTTCAAGACTTACTGCTAGAATCACTAAACTCCACACTGAATGTCACTGTAACTGATACATTAGCCAGAATGAGTGCAGTTTTACAATGTAAACACCAAATACAACTCCTCACATAAATTAGGAGAGAAGTGTGATCTCCATGCCAGGAGAACTGTCAGTAAATAAGACCGACACCATATTATTTCACACAAATAATATCCAAAATCGGGTTGCTATTCCTCTTTCTTTCCTCCCCACTTCTCCCCCTCCCTTCCCAGTGCAAAACAGGCAAAACTCGGGTATTATTTAAAAGATCATTAGGTGTTTTTCCTTTAGCTTTTTTCTTTGGCAGCAGCAACTCCCCGGCCGGCATTCGGAAGCCCCCTTGCCCATTGTTGCTCGCTGTGCTGTGCAGTGGCCCTTCCATCTCCTTTTGTGTTTTCCCCTAGACTTCTTCTAGACTTGAATGTCACAGTAGACCTTGAATGTGAAATGGCTTCAAGCTAATTGCTTTAATTGCTTGAAGATGTGCAGGCAGGTGAAACCTGATCCCCTTGGCCATTGTGGAGACCAGGAACAACATAGGAATGTTTACACAGTGGTTTGAGTTTAATAGACAGTAGAGCTGAGTTTCAGACAGCTAGCAAAAACACGGCTAATAGGTGACCTCTTAATGTAGTCCTCCTTTTTAAAAACAAAATACAATTTCATTTTATACAAGGCTATGTCCCTAAATGCCAAGGTTATCTGCTTGACTTTTTGAGTGAGCGTGCACTGCGTTGCACCTGACATTTATACCAGAAACACTATCCCGAATGCATTTTCTCCCACCTTAAAACAAAAAGCACTTTACGTGTCAGTCACCCTACAAACAGATTCGAGTTGGATGGGGTTTCCTCCTAAGTGCAGTTACTTCCATTTACAATTGACTGCTTTGCACCACTGCCGCCCTCCCCCTGCCCCAAAAGCCCTGGCAAGGGCTGAGCCCCCGTGTCCCCGCTGCAGCCCCGCGCCGTGCGCTGGGACACCTCACTCCTGCGAGGCCACAGCCCACTGCCAACTGCTCTGATTGCCCCCCCCAAGCCCACCAGCTGCTGGGTGCATTGCATCGGGTTCCAGGCACCGCGTGAGCTCTGCAGCTCCTCTTCAGGCAGCATTCCTTTGCACTGAGCACTGAGTATTCGGGGTCACTGAGAACCAGGCTTGCTTTCCAAGAACCATGAGGTAAGTAACGCGCACTCAGAAGCACCCAAAGGCTGGTGAGCAGGTATTGCAGAAGTGCAGAAAACAAAGTAGAAAAAGTGATTTTGGCAGAAGCAATGGCATAAAGGTATCTACTGTTGGTCTAGTCCAAAAAACAAACACTGAAAACAGGTAATACCTAATACTCACTTTCCTGGCACAGGCCCTTTGTGCTTTGTTGCCAATCCTAAGAAGGGGTAAAATTGCTTACATTGGATGAAGATTAGCAGGGAAATGACATGCATCATCTCCCAGACAAACAGGAACAAATAAACCAGCATTTCTGTAGGAAGAAGAAATGGAAGAAAACGTGAGGAACAAAAGAATGGCAGGAGCACAGGCGGAGCAGGGGAGGCCAACTCAGTGCATACCAAGTACAAACAAGAGAGGAAAACAACACCCAAGCCACGTCCCCGCTAGCAGGGGACACTTCCACCTCGATCTCTGCAGTTTTGCTCGGAAAGTTTCCAACTCTCTATTACCCAGCAGAGGAAAAGCAAACTGGAGGAGGAGGGAGGCTGCTGCAGGCACTTCTGGATGCAGCTGCGGCTCGCAGGCGGATGGGCACTGGTTGCTGTGCCCTACCTTGCTGCTACTCCCAGTCCTCAGCAGCAAATGAGGAACTGAGCTTAAGTAACAGGGAACAAAGGGAACAATGGGAGCTAGGAGGCAGCCGGGATACTTGTGAACATGCCTCCTGCTATGAAGAGACAGAGACAGCACAGCGCACAGACGCACAGAGTTGTTGCCCCCCAGCTCATCTCTGAACAGCTCAAATTCCAGCAATTGTGGGTTTTTGCACTGAAAAANAAAAAGTTCCGCATTGCAAAAACAGTGTCAATTTAAAGATTTAGTATAAACCAGCTCAAGCCTGTGGGAGGAACGCTAAGCGGAAAAAGTAAACAGGGTCCCCCCGCGCCGTCCCGAGGAAGCTGCGCGCAGCCCGCGCCTGGTACGGCGGCGGCCTCGCGCCCGCCGGGGTCAGCGCAGCTATGCCGAGCTGACAGGTTGGGTTTACAGCAGGCCAGCGCTCTGTTTGGATATACTGGCCTTGCTCACCGCCAGCCTAACAACAGATGGCTCGAAAACTTTCATTATGTTGCGCAGGGCTGAACTGCAAACAATCGTGGAAAACTGTGAAAAGTTTAACTCTGTGCGAGCCGCGCGGGGAGCGCCCGCCGGGCCCCACGGGCGTGTGCGCCTTCAAATTAATTAAAGCAGGGTGGGATGACTAATCGTACCTGTGCATGGTCCTGGGGATGCCTGAGACAAGGATCTGCGATTTGACAAGGTCAATTCAATAAAGGGAGCGTTCCGGAGGAAAATCGGCTTTGATGGATGGCAAAGCTGCATGTTAAACCTCTCCCAAGCCTGTGGCTTCGGGACAGTTAGAGAAAGTTCCTGCAGTAACACCCCATCGAGATCTGCGGCAGCTTTCAGCCATCCCCGGGAAGGGGACTCCTTCCCCTGCATTCCCACCTGAAACTCTCACTCTCAGAAGCAGGAGAAGGCCGCCAAGTAGCGCAACGCGCGGATCTGAGCGTGATTTATCCAAATCTGTGTATAATTTAAATATTCATTAAATCGATTCCATTCATATGCACCCTAATATCTTTTAACGCTCTAAGGCAGCTTGTAAATGCACCTTCCAAGGTTTAATTCAATTGACAATCTTATATACATCTCATCACTGGAAACACATTATTTTATATTATTCAAGAAACGAACAAATCTGTTTTCCACAAATGTATTTTAAAAGCTGCTGTTTCCTGTTATTGAAAGAAAATTGTGTTTATTACTCCTTTAGCACAGTGTAAACTCATAAACGTCAACAGAGAGTACAAGGAAAACTGTCAACTAAATATTGTTTCCTTCATGAGCTGCTCTTCCAAGTCAATTACGCCTTTCAACTTCTGGGGCATTGTATGATAAACTGGCAGTAAAAATCATTCACATTAATATACCATGGTGCCTTGCCTGCAAAAGGTAATTAAAGAAGTAAATGACTCATAAGAATAGACATATTAGCTGCAAAATGAAAGGCAACTGAGCTGCCACATGAAAATATGTACCATTAAGATACTGCATTTTCATATTCCTGTAATCAGCTTCAGTAGACTAATGCTTATTTAATCCAGTTCTCTGCTAAGTCCATCAACAACTGTTTTTTGCTGTTTTCTCCTTGACTGAACATTATGTGTGCAGGTTTGGAATAAATACCGCAGTAAGATTTTTGCATAGTCAATTGAAGAACAGGTTTTTTATCTTTTAAAAACTATTTTTCTTTCTCACCAGGAGGAATACAGCTCAGAACGCTGCCCCGAAAGCCCCCACCTTCGGGAGGCCAGCAGGCTCCGGGTGGAAGATGCACCCCATTCCAGCGCTCAGGAAAAACAAGCCTTGCGACAGCAGCGTCCAGCCTCCCTACCCCTCGTGTAGGAAACGCCTGTTTTTGCTAACGCGGGTTCTCCCTAGGGTTAGGAAAATCAGGAAATCGGACCAGTTTTTCCTTCCTCCAGTCCTGGAGGCGAGGTGGGGGCCCAGCGGTGTGCCCGCCCCAGCCCACATTTTGGGAAGGCCGCCAATGACCAAAAACCCCAGCTCCGACCCCATATCCCACCCTGCTGGGAGGGGAGCAGGAGCACTGAGCTCGGCGCCGGCTCCCGATTTTGGGAATCGCCTTTGCTGGGAGCTTTGAGGGCCACCAGCCTTTTGGTACGGGGTGAACTTCCCACTTCTGTCCCCCCCTTCCCAAGGGGATGGAGGGGAGATGGTACATCAGAGAAAAAATACACCCATCTCCAGCCTCCCAAGTGAAACACTCCAACATTTATAACTCATCCCGTCTGCAAGCAGTAATTAAAACATTCTTTTCATCACAAAAGCTCCGTAAGGCCAAGATCCAAACTGCTTCTGCCCGCACAGCCACCACAGTTACTTCATTTTGTGAAGTACGGGGTGGAGTTATCCCAGCATCTCGGCTATCACGGCGGCACGGCTGGTGACAAATGCTGACTTTTCTAAATGGCAGGCGCTGTGCATGTGCCATCCATCCGTTATTTATCGTGCCCCACAGAGGTTTATCCTTGCAAAAAGAGATCTTTCAATAAAAACCTTAACACGCTGCTTCGGAAACAGCACTGTACGCTGCTTATTTATCACTACCAATACGAAATAGTGTAAGACTTAAAATGTTGGATCAATCATTATTTAAACTGCATTATTGCGTCTCCATTTGAGCAGACATCACTTTGTACCCACAATTAATGAGCTCTAGTCCTTTTTCTAATTAAGGAACAAAGGTTCTTATGTGCAGAGTATAGAGTGACACTGTCTAGAGAACACACATTTAAATAGAAGAGAATCCTCCTAATTACCTTAAAATAGGATTTTTAATATCCAGGAGCATAATAGGATCAAGAAATTAGAGCATTTCCAACCGCATTTACAAATAAGTCATTACAAAACACTGTAAAAAGGTAATAATATATCCCTAAAAACACTGGGACCTTATGGAAACTAGTGGCTAACACTTCTATATTTATGTAATTAATCTCTACGCACTGATACAGTGAAAACGCAACACAGAAATTATTTTATGTATGTGTACACATAGAGACAAATGCAAAAAAAAACAAGAAACCTGCTATTAGGGCATAAAATGCTTCAGATCGTGCAGGTTGGGATCCAAACGCATAATTAAGAAAGCCAGAAAGGTAACCTTGCTTCATGTGGCAATTAGGGCTGTTAGAAATAGGATACTGCCTCCCAAAAGTGGTACCAACGCACCACACTCCTAAATAACCTGCGCGGCTGGGAAAGTATACTTGCTATCAAGGGCAAAGCTGCTATACACTGAGGTAACAGTAAATGACAGACTGTTGTTCAAGTCCATTAGCTGCTATGTGATAGGAGCACATTCACTAGCACACGACCTGTGAAAAATCTTAGATCTCTTTAAATCTTTGAATTGGATTGCTGCATTAATTCTTAAGAACTGCAATCCTTCAACCAAGTCAAATTACCCTCATTAACAGGGGAAAAACTGCCTCTGCAATAAGTTAAAAAAAAAAGATATTTATTACCTATAATCACTTCCACGTACTTCACCTGGAAGCACTGCAAAGCGGGCCAGCACCTCCCAGGGCTGGCACCACGTCAGCTGCGGTGCCGGTGGGCAGGAGCCACGTCTGCGTGCGCGTTCCTCGGCGTAAATACATGTGCTGCTTTGGGGAAACCTCAGCGAATGTGCTAAGAAAAGAAAAATCACTAAGAATAAGCACAGGCACTGAAGCGATCTGTGTGTGCCACTGAAATAACCGCAAAAGAGGAGGGGAAATTCTTCGGTTATTCAAGGCTTGATTAGAACACTGCCTCGTAATTAGGCGTGTTACAAGTATTGTCATCGACCAGAAAATTCATGTACTAACTGCAAGGTCTCAGAAGCTGGCTCTAGCATTCTATTCATTAACAACATCTGCTATTAATGTTTAACCCTCATAAACATGAACAAAACGTTCAGCATTCTACAAAGATTAAAAATAAATATTTTGTTGTTCTCTCCTGTCCTTGTGGTGCTCCGCGCAGTTCTGTCAATATCACGAACCGGCCGTACAGGCAGCAGCACAGTGTTTGCTCTTTGTTGGAAGGAACAGATTTCTTGCTCCACTCACTGCTTCCCTGCACTTCAGATGTTACAGCTCCAGAGCCAGGCCAGTGCGGCACAATAAACAGCAGCACAGGCACGCACATATACATATGCACGTCTACCATGGCATGAATCATTTATTTAAAAGACGAAACTCCCCGGAACAATCTTGAGGCAGAGTGTTTCAAAGGACTTTTAGCTTAATTTTTTTCTAATTCTGAAAGGCGCTAGCAGGAAAGATTCCCTGTGAAACAGGGAGCTGAGCGAGCGTGGGACCTAGAAGTGAGAGACGGAGCCTTTCATCGGCACCTCAGTGCCCAGAGAGCCCTGGTCAGACCCGAAGGGGCAGCTCTTCGGAGGAGCCCCCGGACAGACCCACTTCTACCGCTGTGCTCTTACTGCGAGCAGGGCAATCTGCTTGCGCGGGCTCACTGCGGTGCCGGGACGCAGCTCAGCGCCAGCTCACGCGCCCCGCTCCTGGGTGCACCAACAACGTCCCCAGGTCCCTGTCCCTGCAGACAGCGTCGGGTGCACACAACCCGCCCCCACCCCATCTGAAATGCACAATGAAAACCCTCGATTCCATCTGCACACATGCACACGCACAACACATGCTGTCCCGCTCCGTGCCTGCTGACCCCGCGTCCCGCGGAGGTGACCCAGCCTGCACCCATCCGACCGCAGGATTTTTGCTTTGCAGGAACGCCAAAACACAAACCAAGCCATGGGAGCCACAAAAAATCCAGCTCCTCTTGTCTTCAAACATGACATTCATGGCGGATTCGCTGTCTGCATGTTGCAGCACGCTCTATTCTTAGCACCGTGCCTTTTAAAGTTAGGCCCATTATTTTCTACGGTGTATCAAGATCAGTATGTATAACATATGCCATATTGTTGACACTTCCCTGGATGTACTGCATGCCATATGCCTGAAGCACTAAAAGGGGTGACGAACAGAGTGGCAATACTGAAAGGAGAACAAGATACACTGAGCATGTTGAATGAATTCAGTTATATAATTCAGCCAATAAGGGCTTCCATACACTTAACAGTTTATTTTATTTTATTTTATTTTTTGCCTCCCTCTTATAAAAATGCTCTTAACAACTTTCTGCTGTGAAAAGTTAGCATGCTGGACACGTATTCAGAGCAAATGTTTAATCACCGTGGGCCCACCAGGTCTAAGAAGTATTCATGTAAAGATAGATCATATATAATCACACCAATAAAACAAACAAAAAAGGCCGATTCATACATTTTAGCAATAAACTAAAAAAATAAAACACAGTTCTGCTCCTGCTTCTCCTTGTCCTTTATTTTACCTTCCATAAATCTACACCCCAAGTCCAATTCCTAGAAGTAGGGAAGATGTCATGTTGCCCATCTCTGAAGGTTTATTTACTAGTTTCCCTGCTAAGAATTATTATTTGAAGAATCCAGAATCCAATGCTCTCTTACACTACGGTATTTTTGTCCAAATCTTCTGGAATGGATTATAAAATTGAAATGTAAGTAGGAACACAGCAGAGCTATATTTATAACAAGAACGCTGCTCTTCAGCAGCTGATACACGCACATGTGCATCCTCATTTCCATGCCATCCCCCTGCACACTCTAATGGGTACAACTAGCTGCACACCCATCATTAAAAAAAAAAAAAAAAAAAAAGGGAAAAAAAGGGAACTGACTCATCACTGAGACCAGTTCTGACAGCATTTGCACGCAGAGTTCAAGTAGGATGGCTCAAGCTCTGGCTCATCACTTGCAACCAACTGCGTGTGACATGCCTCGAACTGAGCAAACCGCTGGGAAAAGCAAGCCAAGCCCACCCTGCACAGACGCGGGCTGGCTGCAAGGCTGCACGGCCCCAGCTCAGTCCCTGCAGCGACTGCTACCTGCAGGACGGAAAGAAAGCAGGCACTGCTGCAGGATCTCCTGCAAGTTTCTAGGAAGGAGGACTTCAGGTGGCATGGCACACTCGGGGCACGTCCTGGGAGCATCCCACAGAGGGACACAAGCACAGGGCTGGCTCTGCAGGGACTGCACAGGCATCCTGGTGCAAAGCGAGGCTTCCCCAGCCCCTGCTGCCACCATCCAGCCACAGGCAATAGATCAAAGGGCTACAAGAAGATAAGGAGAATCCATTTTAATTTCAAAACGTGAACATTCTGGCACAGGAGATCACTAAAGAAGATCAGTCCTGTTATGTTCCAGTGGGGTGTTGAAGGGGAATGTTGCATTTTAAATGTATGTACATGTATGTATTTATTTGAGTAAGCAGCATCATTAGAAGTATAAAGCAACGCAGGGGAACATGGGACTATTTGCTGAAGTGGAAGGCAGAATCCTCTTTGTGAAAAACATCAAAGCAGAAGAACACATGCTGATGTTTAAAAACAGTCTATGGCTAATACAGAACATCAAGATTTTCTTTTTTCTTTTTTAAAACTTGCTTAGCAATTTTTTTTCTCAGAAGCAATGCTCGCACTTAGTGCTGGCCAGGCATCAGCTGCCACCGCCTGCACATGCACAGATTTCACACTGGCAAAATCAGAGCAAGCTTCGCCTCGCAGAAGCCTCATTGGTACAGGGGGTGAGCTGGCATCACCTCCTGCCATTGGCTCTGGGGCACGCGATGGTGGGCATGGCGATGTCAGCACACAGAACCCTTCGCCTTCTGCTGTCTGACCCAGGGCTGGCCCAAGCAGGGCACGACCCACCTGTCTGCAAGTGCCGGCTACATGAGGTCAATGGGCTTCATCCCCTGCGGATCGCTGTGCGTGTTGGGGAAAAACCACCACCTGACACCGGCACTCGAGCTCAGCCCCATGCGCAGACACCGGCAGCAGCAAAGGTCTTCCAGAAGCCAGGCAGGCGTGAGGACTATGGCTGCGCCACTGTGCCCGTGGTCCTTCAGAATTATTTTCTCATAAGGCAAGAAAGGCTAACTATAAGGCTGATTGAAACATTTCCTGTGTTTGTGCTGAAACAAACAAACAAAAAAAAAAAAACACCAAAAAAGAAAAAAAAAAACCCACACCCACACACCAGCAACAAAAACAAAAGTAAAAAAATCCCCTAACCCACCCCGTGGTGAACTTTGCTTCCTTTCTCTTGCCGTGCTGGTGACGTTCACAGCAGAGCTCGGAAGGGGACAAGGGCATCGCTGGCATGGCAGCTATTTAATTCCAGCAGGCAGATCTCAGACCTGCAAGGAGCGCCTGCTTCCTACCCATCAGGCCATTAATCACTGAGCCTCCTAAAAGGTTCAATTCATGTGCCCGCTCGGAGAACTCATGAGATGCCTGATAGTCATATGTCATTTGAGAAGGGAACAGAACCGTATTCTTTTCTGAACTGAGGCAGCTCCTATTACCAAGAGACTCTCCCCCCTGGGAGCAACCAGAAGAGAGAAAGGAAGGAGAGCTGACTCAGAGCTGTGCCTCGCAGATGCACACAACTGATGCAGGAGGGGAAGAGAGTTGGAAGGAATCTGCCACTACCTTCATCTTGCCCATAGTCTGGGTAATTGGTGGATGGACGTTGAAAGTGGTGAAACATCTTCAAGGATCCACCCTGGACAGAGGGGCTGCCCTGCGGCAGGCTGCCCTCCAAACCCCTTGAGAGCCTGGCAACAGCGAAAGCCATCCTAAAATGAGAGCACTTCTGCTACAAGGACTGGTTAACCTCAGCCTTCTTGGGTAGGCAACCAACCTCACGAGCAGCCAGAGGCGATGCTGATGTGCCATTGTGTGTCCATATCACTTCTCTCCACACCCACTGCTTCAACATCTCGATATTCATCGAGATGCTCGGGGTCCCCAGTGCCTGGCAGTGTCCAGGCTGTGCTCCAGGCTCTGATCCCCACCACACACAGCATCCCCGCCCGGGCTGAAGCGTGACACACGCGTCCCCAGCAGTGCTGCTTCCTGGAAACGACAATTGGTAATAAAAGGGTGCGAAAAGGGGAAATATAAACTTTCGCAGCTTAAAAAAAATGGTCATCTCTCTCTGCATTTGGTGGAAAGTTAAGAACAAACAAGCCATCATCTGTTCTCTTATTTCTTCATGCTGCTTTTCTTCACTTACATCCTGCTCTATCACATAAACTAATAGATAACGCAGACAAAAATATAAAAATCTAAAGACACCTCAGCAACTGCTTCCCATCGTCACCGATTTTCCTGCAAACAGCCCATGTCTCAATAGAAATGTTATCCCAATCTGTTTCTTCACCCCTACAAAATTCAGCAGTGACACCTTTTTCCTCAGACTAGATAGCACAAGCGAGTCTCAGGCAGGCTGGCACATTCACTGCCACTTGATACTTTATCTTTCTCACTGGCACCTTTTGATCTCAAGGGCTTTGGAAACACTAAGCCCAACTGATCTCCTGCTGTAATTCATAATTACCAATTCACAGCATTTTTCAACACCCCGTACATCCCAGCCTGCTGCTTAGGAGTTAGCATACAATTGAAACATGCTGAAATTTGTTAGCCAATCGAGGTTGTTTCAATTTTTTTTTTTTTTTCCCCCGCTCCTCCAGAGTGCTACAAAAACCACACTGAGCTGCTGCTGCTGCTGCTACCGGAGAGACAGTTTGGGTGCTTGGTGCTGCTCAGAGCAAAGAGGAGACACAGGGGCTGCTTTCAAAGGGTTTACAACCTTGAAAAGAGGTTTATGATATACAAACAGATCTTTTCAGGTTCAAAAATCCTCTTTCCCCGTTCAGCAACAAATGCGTATGTTACACTGATACTCCCTGTGCTGGGAGCTCCTGGCCATGATGCTCGCTGCAACAGAGCAGAAATGGAACTGGCACCACGGGTCCCAAGGGGCAGCCACGGAGGAGCAGGGGTACCCCGGCACCCGCTGCACAATCCCTGCTGCTGTTCTACCCCCATGGAAAGCTCTGACGAAAGGCTGCAATTTCCCAGCCCAAGCCTTGGTACGAGGCCCCACAGTCTGTTTGCTCCTGTGGCTTACTTACCTGTGGGACTCTGAGCAAAGGAAGCCCATGCTGGGAGCAAATGCAAAGCATGGGACAGTGCTGGCTGCAGAGGCAGCGTTAACCAGAAGCGTCTGAATTAAACTAAGTGTTTCACCAGGGGCTTGATCCTTCATTAAGCTCGTGCCCCAAGCTCTCTTGCAAATTACTAGCAACCCACAGCCCCTCTGAACTGATCTTAAAGTCCTTCAGCAACACTACAAAGCCTCTTTTCCATCACCCTGATTCTACAGATGGGGGAAGGCACAGGGGCATGGGGAGTTCAACGCTGGAAACAATATTCATGAACAACAAACATATGAGGAGTCCTGAAAGTTTCAAAGAATTTGATGCAAGAAGGCTTTTCTCTGCTTGCTTACTGAGCATAACTAAGCTCAAAGAACTTCTGGTCCTCTCCTCAATGTAATCAGCGGAATTACAAACTGGTGAACTCTTGTATTCAACTTTTGGTGCTGAAAACAAAAAAAATGTTCCTTTTAAACAGCCGTAAGACTCTATGGACATGGCTCGTTCACTTTTTTTCACTAAGACAAGCCCAGCACATTTCTCTGCCCCCCAAAGGCCATTTGGCCGGAAGGCAAGCCAAAACACCGGCACCCCGCCAGGCACAGCCCCGCTGGGTGCGGGTTAACGCTGCACTACAAATTCCCCAAACCATCTCACCTCGCCCCAAAGCCCCAACTCCAAACACTCCCCAGACTTCACGGAAGCCCAGGTTCAGATCCACATCCATGTTTTGCATCTCAGGTTTGCATCTAAACTAAACAGAAGGATTCTCTTGACTTCTTCCAAAGAATAGTCTTTTAAGACACAAGACTCAAGAACCAATAAAAAAGGTAATTTAACAATATCTCTAGTGTGTCACCAATCATTTAAAGGGCCTTGAGGCTGCTGCATTCCCACTGCAGCGCAGCAGCTTTGCCACCCTGCTGGTTTCCAATTGACACCCTCCGTGCTGATATTTTTCCCAGCTGAAGCCTGGGAAATTTAGATGGGCAAAGCCGAAAGGGGGGAAATAAGGAGGCTCATGGCCAGGATCCCGTAGCAATAAGTGTGCTCAGTAATTTGCCAGGGTATCTACCACGTGCTGACTGATCCCAGCCATCCTTTAAGGAAAAGCAGTAAGAATGTCCTCAAGGATGTTTTGTCTGTCTGAGCCTGAAGACCGCTTGAAAGGAGGAGTATCTGAGATAGGGTGTAAGCGGGACTGCCCTCAATTCGTTTCAATTTTCAGGAGAAATTACCCACCAAACCCCATCGGACCCCATCCTGACCCTCAGCCCTGCTTCTGACACGGGGCAGCAGTGGGTGTTAATGAACAGAGAGGGGCGATGGGGGGGCAACCGGGCAAAGACCACCACTCGGAACACACTTACCTGCTGCAAGCAAAATTAATACTCGTAAAAAAACAAACTCATTCAGAACGTTTTCGTTTGCAAATACCCACAGCCCACCGTACCCCCCACCTCAGTAATAAGTTTTCAAACGGATAACTGCTAAATGAATGTATCTGCTAAAGGAATCATTTTTTTTGTGCACTCCAAGGTTATGTGTTTAACAGGCTTCGATACTTCAATGAAAAATTGAGGTGGCAATGATTTGCAGACTAAATTAATGTTAAATACTTCAAAGAACTGGACAAACAAGTCAGCAGCAAAAATTTTATGGGTTCACTTCCTTCAAGGGAACTTAAAGAGCCAGCATTTTATTGCTGTGAATTCTAGTCACTCCTTTTACCCCTCAGCATCTGTTTGAAATATGTAGTAGACAATTGCTTTTTTGGCTCTGACTCAGGTGGTTGAAATACAGGACAAACAGACTACTGTATATAAGCTTTCCTCCAGCAATGAAAATTTTTATTAACTCTCTTGCATAGCAAACTCGGCTGCCTAGCTTCCAATCCCTATAGAATCATCAAGGAATGTGGCTAGTTATTAATTCTGGTGGTCAAGCACAGGGTGGATATGTTGGGACTTGTCTGCAGTACGTAACCTCACATTTCGGAAAAAAAAAAAAAAAAGCTACAGAAGGTAGGAAAAAATAAATGAGTTCTGTTTAGTTCATCATTCATATGTGTAAAATTCCAAGCTAAATACTAGGTCTGTGCATAAATATGTCAGCCCTGTCAAAAGCTCCAGCCAAAGCAAACACAGCCCGCGGTGGAGGGGTTCAGCATCGCCCTGAGAGCCGTGAACCCGCCCCACCTCCGGTCGCCGTGTCAAATGCAGGAGTTTTCTCACAGAGGTGCTTCACGGCAGCAACCTGCGATGCCACCCAGCTGGAGGACCAGGCGGAAGAGAGAGGAACACGGATAAAGGTGCACAAGGCAGAGGAAGCCCTCGATTCCCCCAGGACCTGCTCCGTTCGAAAGGGTTCTGGCCACTTGCGGCCCCTGCACTTCCTTGACTGCACTCCTTGACTTCAGGATCCCCAACGCCACCTGCTTAACGGTGACTGCTTCTGCAAAGCTTTTGGTCACCGGGTGATGATGCGAGGTGGCTTCCAGCATTTAGAACAGTCTTAAAGTTGTGGTTGAGGGTTAATTTGAGCCAATCTTCGGCTGTTGTGGTGTATTACAGGTTGCTCTAAGCCTTCTGTTGCGTTTCCAGTGTCACAAATACCCAACAGCCGTGGTCTGCATCTTAAAATAAACAGTTGCCAAAATTTCCTTTAAATATTTTCTATATGAAACAGCTCCAACTGACTGACATCCCACTGCTCTACTGTCAGTTTCTGTACTTCTAGTGGGTACTCAAAGAGTAAATTGTTTAATGGCTGGACTTTGTTTATAGTTCCCCTTCAGTTTTGCTACCTTTGAGAAACAAGGCAACGGTGTTTGAGCCAGTAGCCAACTTTTCTCACAATGCAGATAAGGAAAGGAAGCAGATGCGAAGTACCCTGTCATACAGTTTGTGACCTCCCTCAATACATGGGATGTCAGGAAGCCCACAGAGACACACGGGGATCATTTAGAGGGCCCACAGTCAAGTCAACCCTTCACCATTCCAGTGTGCTACCTGGAAGAAACGCAGCTATTGAAATCACAGCCAGATAGAAACAGCCCTAGGTGCAGTGCAACCCATACAGCTTCCAAGTAAACAGGCAGCAAGTTCTGCTCACGCATTTGTGCTCCATGCAATAGCACAGCACGGCCTAGAGCACGCTGCCCTGGGTCACCCCAAAGGCTCCCGGGCCCTCCAGCCCTGGGCCTTCAGGAACCCTCCAGGCGCTCTACAGAAAGTTGTGATCGTCTGTGTCTTAGGCAAGTGAAGCATTAAAGAACGGTGCCAGATTAAATGCTCTACATAATTCTCATAATAAATTGTGAACAGAGTTAAAAGCTCCGTAATAGACTGCTCCCAGCATTGCCTGATCCTGCAGCCCTGAGCCTTCGTGCTGGTGCTGCTCCCTTGGGCAGGGCTGACATCCTCAGCCCCGCAGCCCAACAGGCTTTGCCTGGCAAACACTCCTCACGGCGTTAAGGCCCCGTGCTGCACAGTACAGCAGGCTGCTCTGTAAACAGAAAGCAGAGTTACGGCGGCACAGAGCTGCGCTGCCACAAACTGTTCATGACTGACGTGAAAGCAGCTCAGCAGGTCCCACAGCCGCTGCCTGCTCCCAGGTACAATGCTTGGGCAAGCGAGATCCCAGCTCCACCGCCTGTGGTACCCATGCCGTGGGCTCCCCAGGCTCAACACCCTCACTGACTTCTGCAGAAACTGTGATTTCGGTGCAGAGCATCGCTGTAACAAGGAGGTAAAACACAGTGAAACTCTGAGAAACCTGACTGCTTTGCTCCTATTCCTTTTTTCTTTTCTCATTAAAACGTTGCCTTTTCATTTAAATGTTGCCACTCGTCATCTTTAGCCTCTTGTTTTTGATGCCTTTGCTCTTAATTCTCACTTGCAATGCCACCTAAACTCCCCATAAAAAGGGCTGGACCCCGCGGTACGAATCTGGGGTGCCCACAACAGCTCCGGGAGTTGCCCAAGAAGCAAACAGCCTCCGCTGGTTGTGCAGCTTCATTAGCCTTCATCTAGAAACATGCCACCTTCGTAGCAGAGCCCCCAGACAACATCCTTCCCCTGAAACACCCACGGTCTGATTTGTCTGGCTTACTCCTGCCTTACACTGGCCTCGCTCCACCGGCAGCAGCAGCAGCGTTACACCAACATGAGGCTGAAACACATCCACAGAGAGGCAGACACGCTGCACACACAGGAATTAACGCGCTTTCCGTGTACAAACACGCAGGAAAAAATCTGTATTTTTTTTCCTTCTCTTCCTCTCTTTTTCCAAGTTCCTGGCTATCACTCTGAAATGTAGATATTCCCATCATGCCTCGGTGCTTTTCAGCCCCATGATGCCCTCACTTTCGATTGTGTAGATGAAGTTGAAGTGCACAGGGTATTTACTGATCCAGTTATCTTGTTCTGTGACAGGCAGAATCAATCAATCAAGGGGCCAGCTTTATGCTTGCGTATTCCAGGCACATCTCCGCACTTCAGGATACGAGATCACAGTGTTATCCAGCCAAATTTGATCAACAAATGCAGTTCCCCTGTGCCACAGCAATCTCAGATGAAGATGTTATTATGTGGAACTGAGCAAAGTGATAAAGACAGTACAGAAAAGGGAGGAAAAGTCCAGCTGGACCTTTCTGACAGCCTCTCTGTACTATGGCTGCAGCATCCCCTTTTCGGAGGCTAACAAAACCAGCCCATCCCCACCAAGCTCTTGCAAAATGCTTGCTGGCCACACTGTATCTGTTGGTACTTAATGAACATAACATTATGCCCAGGAGTTTGCTAACACATTCTTCAATGCTGGCAACAAATTTGTATGGATGTAAATGTTTGTAACACAGGATCCTGTACTGCATTTTTCATCTCTCTGTCATGGACAAGCACCGCAAAACCCGAAAATCTAAAAATATATTTTAGACTATTTTAGAATATATTTTATGTGGCTAAAGCAACCCTTCAGCAATTTTTTTTTTTTTTTTTGCTAAAACCCTAGCTGCAACGAGACGAACGTGAAGGCGTAAATGTTTAAGCCCGTCTCAAGGAGAGTTGACACCACTCTTTTATTTTGCCAATAGCTTTTCACTTTGCTATTGCCCTACAGTTATTTTACATTATTTAATCCAAAATACCATCTTTTTGATTCTACCTTTCTTTGCATTTTAAATCTTTAATGGGAGCCTTTGGCAGTCCATGGGCACAATTATTAGATATCTGCAGAGAGAAATTGAAAAATTAATCATACTTTCCATTTTATATTTCTGTACTATACATAAAAATTATCTAGTCTTAAAGCTGCATTCTGTAGCCTTTCAATATTCTCTCCCCAACATGGTAAACACTATGCAAGAGTCACTGTATCTCACACTCAAATCTCTTCAGCTAAACAGTTATATGGAGGATGCTGTGTTCTCTTTTCAAGTGCAAAATTTATTTCAGATCATTTTTCAATTAAAAGGCATCTGCTGCTACTACTTGTGTTATGTACTGCCTAACAATCAGAGGAAAAACTACCCTAAACTAATCATATTGATGGTACTGAAGTTGTTTATTACCCTTTTATGGGCTTGGGTACTTAAATTACAGTTTTTCACAACTGTATGCAAAATGGGTAACATAATCCTGAGGCAGTTTATTACAGAAACTGATACATGCATTAATCTGACCTTTGTCTAAATAGATCCTTAACCAGAGGGAAAAAAATCCAAAGGCATCTATCAGCATGTAAGCAGTATCGAAACTGCTAAATCTATTAACTTTGTTTTCCTTTCACTATTATTAAACTGGAAAGCAAAATTCAACTGGAAAATTATGCCATTTGGGTTCCCTTGTCATCATGTAACAAGTATGAGAAATGTATGTGCAATAGCCAAATGGCCAATAGACAAAACACCCACTCCAAGTGACGTACTGTTTTCCATACCACTCAGACAAAATCAAAACAACAGAGCTGTTGCAAACAAAAACAAAATAACATTTCCCATAAGCATTCCAGACAGAGAAAATTTACAGGAAAAGAAAGCTGGGAAAAGACCCAGAGCGGATCGAGTGTTTGTACCTCCAGCCATAAAACCCACTTCTGCCGAGGTGGTAAACAACAGCCTAACATTAAAAACACATAAAGGCTAACAATTGATTGATTGTCCAACTTTCTAGTTAAAGATTTACATCGGGGCTGGCACAGCCCTGGGATGCAGCCCAGGAGCAGGCTCAGAAGGAGCAGGACCCGAGCTGGTGTGGGGAAAAGCCCAGCGACAAAGCAGGAAGGGGGAAGCAAACAGCCAGGTTGATTGCTTCGGAGCAGCGCGTTCTGTAGAGGCTTCAAAAAAAAAAAAAAAAGAAAACACCTTTTTTTTTTTTTCTTAAAGTCCTTTCCACTCTGTGTGCAGCCGGTGGAATAACAACTTTAAAAAGTGAAGATGTCGCTTTTTTATAGCTGACTCACATTTATATAACTTTGTTAATGCATCTGCTCCCTGCAAGTTACAGTATCTGTGTTTAGCTGAGATACCTGACCATAAATCGTGGCAGTGCAGTGAATATCAACAGCTGCATTTTCCTGTTCCAGCCAGTCAGTTTACAGTGTCTCCATCACAGCGAATTCTTGTCAGCTGCACTCTCGCTAACACAATTCCTGTGTTTTGCCTGGCAGTAAATGGACGCTCCTGCCCCAGCATCATCTAAACAACTCTGTTAACATTTGCCCCCGAGCGTCTCTCTCTTTGTCCAGTCCCTGTCTTCTAACAGATGTCATCCAAGTCTAATCAAGCATAAAATGGTCATAAATATTTCTTTCTGGTAGATTTCACATTCGCATTTCATGCAGGGACATGATATTTTTCTGCTACCTCCAGGGAGTACCTAATGCAAAAACCAGTTACTTACATTCAAGGCTCATGTTCCTTCAGTAAAATGCAGCACATGTTCTCAGTTCAAAGACATAAAAAGGCACAAGACTTTATCTTCTTTTGTTTAACTGCACCCTTTTTTAATACCATGTGCCACAGCTCCCATCTAGGTATGACACTGTCCTTTGCTTAACCACAGACCACCACCACAGAGCGCCCGGTTCTGACTGTACTTCTCTCTCAAGCACAAGCTCTTTTGCTTTTCACACCCCCATACCTTAATTGTTGCACAAAAGAGGTTGTGCTTTTTTCCCCAGCTGTTTCATTTTACAAGCTACTTAAAGAATTCACGAGATAAAGGCACTTCTCTATTTTGGTTGATTTTATGCAAAACCTTGCAGCCCACCTCATCATGTTTTGTTAAAACAATTAAATGATTCCAGGGTGCAAATTTAAGGTTCATGCCTATTAACTGCTGATAAAGATAATCACGAGATAGAAGCAATTTTCAGTATTTAAACTTGGATAATGCAGTGGAAACTATTCAAGATAATTAATTCTGACTACTTCATGTTAGAATCATCAGAGAAATTATATTTATCTTTGGTAAACTTGGTAAATAGTTATGTCAGAATGTAAAACAGAGCTAACCCTGGATTATTCACAAAGCCATATGTCTTATTATTTTTTCCCCTGTTATGTTTGTCAAAGCAGAAATATGACACAGCTATTTAAAGTGAACCAAACAACACTTAAGGACACAGATCACAACAGCGAAGCTGTTTTTCCTCCTCCTTCTCCACCGAGCCTAATATTTGATTACTGTTAGTCAAATCAAGCTTTCAGGCAAATAATCTCCATTTTTTAAGTTAATGAGATGTGGTCATGTCGACAACAGCTTGCAGAAACTTTTAATTCCAATTCCTGCAGGCTGTGCTGGCCTCTTTTACAGCAACCACTGTATGAATGAGTCAAATTTGCCAAAATGGCTTATGTAGACAAGTGCACACTTTAAAGAGGCACTAATTAAAAATACCCACTGGTATCATAATTTAAATACCATGAAAATAAACTGTAAAAGTAGCTCAGCTACTATCTTATGGCTTTCCTTAGAGCTCGTTTACTTTAACTAGATGATGTTTTATTGCAGATGTACTCATAGCTAAAAACAATTTTTAGTCTTGGAGGAATTCAAGATTTTGATATAATTAAACAATTTATGTTAATATTTGTTTCACATAAGCTATTAAGCAAGCCCCCCAGAACAAGTGCTAATTGCGAAAGATGCAAAGAAGTAGAGTGCTGAAGTAAGCAGCAAATTTATGCTGTTGATTTACTGCCCTATCTGCAACTTCCCCCCTCATTACAGCTCTCTTTCTTGCTCTCGTTCTCTTCTATAAGGCTCCCAGCTGTACTGAATCCCATTAAAACACTTTCCGTGGCTGCTATTATCTCCTGCTCTCCTTAAAAAAGGAAGCAGAGGAAAAGAAAAAAGCAGAGGTGGAGCTTGGTGTTATGCTCGATGCACTTCCCTGGCCACAACTTCTCCAAAATCCCCTTTGTCTTTCTGATTTTTTGGCCAGGAATGCGAGCGGCACAGCTGTAGTGTAACAAAAGCAGACGTGAGAGCAGGGAAAAAAAAAAAAAAAGTTGGTGTTGAGAGGGTTAAACCTATTTAAGGGGTTAAATATGCAATTACCGCTGACTAAAACCAGAGAGACATATAGATAAATAGAAGAAATGAAGTCCCCAGGTTCCATTCAGAAGCCTTCATCACATTACTACCAGACAGAAAACTCTTTAAGTACCATTTTCAGATGTTAAATCATTGTTCGTGCAGCACATATTCTCACTGTTCCTGGGGGAACAATATCTGAAGACAGCGTGCTAACAAATGCAATCCAGTAAACAGGCATTTTTCCTCTTGTTGTTAGTACCTTTGTGTTCCAGCTCCCAGCTCTGTCATCCATGCCTTCTCTCTGCTTTGAAGTTAAAGTACTGAATGAGCGGTGTCATCTATTATCCAGAGTGTGCATGTAGATTATAAATAAGAAATAAAAGTGACTTTCAGTACACTGCTTTTGCATTAGCAAGTTGCCTTCTCTGTTACCTCCTCTGTCCTTCATACTTTGCTACCAACATTATATTAAAAACCTGACTTGAAGTGTTTCCTGTAGAATGAGAGACACATGCTATAAAATAGGTACACAGCAGAGACAAAAGTTTTATTGAAACAAACAAGCCTCGCTGTGGCACCAGGTTCACAAGTTCAGCTCCAGCAGGCTGTTTAACCCTTATCTGCAGATGTCCTTCAGGCTCTCGACACGTTAATTACATCCCTGCCTTCGTTTGCATGCACACCGCTGAAAACACAGTTATTAATTACACTGGAGTTTATTTACAGAAATAGCCCTTTTCCACTATTGATCTATTATTTATTAGTATTTCCCAGTGTAACAATTCTCACTGTAAGGCCTGGAACAAATGCTCTCACACGAGGAGCAGCGCTGACCTATTTCAACCCAGCCTGCTTGTACCTGGGCAGAGAACTCTGCCTCGTGAGCGTGCTGCGTTACGGACTCAGAAAGGTTTCCCCCGCTGCTTTGTCTCAAGAAATATGCGAGCAAAGACAATCTGTACCTTCAGTTACTGTGGCAAAGCCCCTAAATCTTCCCTCTGCCTTCAGCTGGCTTGCAGCTTTCCCCACGAGCCCATCCAGGGCTACAGGACTTCCACAGCAGGGATGGCTCGATTCAGAAATGGTGGTGCCTGAGGTCTGAATCCACACACACAGCCTGAATTGTGGCAGTTCAGGGGGAAGCAGGGTGCTGGGAGCCGTGGGGGTGGTGGGCACGCACAGAGCTGCACCCCGTGGATGGGCACAGAGAGGTTTGTCCTGGCTCGGTGCTGCTGGGGCTACGGGCGTGGTGAATTCAGCCCTTACC
Source organism: Alectura lathami (assembly GCA_013399715.1). NCBI lineage: Eukaryota > Metazoa > Chordata > Aves > Galliformes > Megapodiidae > Alectura > Alectura lathami. The sequence goes on from VXAV01004107.1 coordinate 317,462, forward strand.
TGGTGTGCCTCTGCACAAGGATAAACAGCTAGGGGGAAACCCAAACCCAGGGTATGACCCAAGGCTGAGTCCAGAGCCAGCACTGTGGGGTGACCTGGGAGTCACAAAGTTCCTTCAGGAGCAGTAAGCACTAACCTGGAAACAATGCTCTTCTCTAAGTAACAACAGGTCTTTTACACCCCACACACTCCCCATCACTTATCCACTTTAGAGGGACAAATGCATCCTTATGCACCTAACTTTCCCTCAGTCCTAAGTTCAGCTCCACAGCTTGGTAGACATTAACTCTTGCATTGCTTTAGGGTGAAGGCAGAGACCTGAAGCGAAGCGGAAGAGCCGGAGGCACAGGCTCTGCCCCGGGTGCTGGCTGCAGAACACCGGTGCCAGCTGAGGCTGCCTGAACACAGCACCCATCCGGGCAGCTCCTGATGGCAGCAGCCTTTGGGGCAGAAAGAAGCCCGTGGGCCCTCCTGGCTGGGCAGCAGGATCTGCAGGACAGCTGTTGCACAGCCAGACCTGGTCAGATGAGGAATCTGTAGGGCAGGCGCAGAGGAGCTCTCCTCCCTTCATCCCTCCAGGTGTCCCAGATCATTCCTCCTTTCATCCTTTTGGATACACAGTAATGACATAAGGAGGTTCAGCACAGTCTGGTGATTTTCACCCAAACATATGGGAGCCAGTCCTTTCATAAAAAGCTTTTGGCAAATGGTTCAAGTCCCTGTAAAGACCGGGGCAATGTAGTAATGATTTTCAAGGTTGTTGCCTACTGCCTGTCTCTGTAACATCACAAACAAAAAATCAGATGGTGAAAAACAGACAAAAAGAGGCAGCATGTATCTCTTCCTTCGTTCCACCAGGATAAGAGGAAAATGTGATTGTGCTGAACAATCTTTCATTAGCAGACAGCACATCTGCCAGCAGCTCAGACGGCCCGGAGGATCCCAGTCTGCTTTATCTGAGTTAAGGCAGCAGTGGACAGAGCAGTCTCCAGGTGCAAGGCAGGTACCAGTGACCCACGCACGTGTGCAGGGTGTGCTGCTGATCCCTGCACCGCTGCAAACTTCATGGCCATGAGACATGGCTGCATTGCAAGCACCACCTCGGCTGGCTGCATGGGGTGCGATGCTGTTGGAAAGGCAGCAAGGACCAAAGAACACGCTTGGAGCATCAACCTGAGCAAATGCCTACCCAAAGGATTCTGTGCAGTATCCACAACACACCTGAATATTTCCTCCAGCACAGCCCTGGAGGCTGCTGTGCCCCAAGTCTCTGGCCTTAAAGGACCTCATCGGCTTCGTCAGCCCATGGCCGGCCCTTCTTCTGCTGATCTTCCATAGAAAGATTTCAAGGGGCTAGAGAGGAGAAAGCTGGCATTCCTCTCCAAGAAAGATGATCAATCCTTCAGTAGCTAGCTGCTGTGCCACTAAAGCCGTGTCGCGTTACAGGACAGCACGCCAGAGATGTCCTGAGAGCTGCCGTGGCTTTGTTGAGGCCCCACAGCACTGCCTGCTCATGGCCTGTCACTCCCGGGGTCAGCTCCTGCCTACCCCAGGAGAACACAAAGCGGGGTTTGCTTCCCGCTGGCCGCCAGTCTTCCACCCACCTCCTGCTGATGGAACAGATCCAGCAACAGGCTCCTTTACACAGCAAGTTCGTATCTCTCTGCCATTACCAACAGGTAAATACTCCTGTGTTTCATGTGCTCTTTCAAAACCAGCTCTACCTTCCCAGTATGAGGGGATCAGCTTCTAAAGGCAAGATCAGAGAAGGTGAAAAGCTGGTCTTAGGAAACACGAGATCAGGTACAAAAGGGATTCTTTGCTGTCAAAGCACAATTTGTCAGCTTGTGATAACCCTGAATTGCTTCATATACCAAGGATCACTAGACATTAGCTGCTTTTTATAAGGCAATATGGTGCAGAGGATTCAGACAGAATATTGTTTTATGTTGATCGTGATAAAACTCTCTGTAGCTTTGATAAAGCCTGCACACAGACTTTTCATTCCAACTAATGAGTGATGCTGGCTGTTGGATGCCGAGATACGCTCTTGATGCTTTCCAATGGCTCAATTCAGCCTGGATAAGCAGGACTGTTACACATCTACGGGGCCTGAAGGATGACCCCACTCCCTGCATTTCCCCAGGTGCAAAGCCCATCTCCTACCAGAGACACCTCTCAGGCTCCGAGAGCAGCTGGCTCCCGCTGCAGTCAGCCACCAAGCAGCCCGGGCCCAATGGGCTCTGTGCTCAGCACAGGCCTTTGCTGCTCTGCTTTCCAGCACCTGTTTCAGTGCTTGTCATCTCCCCGCTTTAAACAAATGTACTGCAGATGTCTTGTGGATGACAGGGACTTGGCAGGTCAGGAGCAGCCACCTCCAAGTGACAGAGGCACGGTTACTGCAGTCGGCACTGGGGGCTCTGCGTGGCCTCTGTGCATGGAACGTGAACTGGGGTACTACCCCTGCTTTAATCCTTCTGTCTTGGCCTTGGGATTTCAGATCCTGACAAAGGACAGGAATCAGGACACAGAGTTGCAACTCAGAAACATGTGGCTTGAGTCTTCTCAGAAGATTTATCATTGACATATGCAATTAAGTGGAAGACACACTCATTTGCTCATCTTCTGCTCCAAGGACAATCTGATACAAGGCGGAGGGGATGGAGGGACATGATGTGTGGTTAAGATAGCAGAGACCAGATTCTGGCTGGAAAACTACAGAAGAGAGACTTCCTCGGGCTGAGATTGTGCTTCTGGAAGAACCAATAGATGAAATGAGAGAGACACACACGAAGAGGAAATAGGGACGGGTAACTGCAGGGGCTCTCCAGGCACATCTCTCCGGAGGTATTCTTTATACCCAAATCCAGTCTGAGCTGCCACTGGGAGAACCAGATAACTGAGACTGGGAACACTGTACTTCTTGTGAGCATTTCTTACTTGTAACGCTTGGAAGTTTGGCTGGGATGGGTTGTACAGCTAACAAGATTCCAACAATCGCAGTTTTCATTAGGGTGGATAATTGGTGCAATAGCTGCAAGGAGTCTGCAAGAAGCCACGTGCTGGCTGGCTGCTCTTCCCGCTGCTCCGTCCTGCCCAGTGACAATCCAGCTGAACACCCAAACTTTGTAAATATGGTGAGGAAAACAACTAACTATGCAGCACTTCTTCAGGAACAAAGGCCTAGGAATTGCAGTGGATCACAAGTTGAACGTGAGTCAACAGGGTCGTGCTGCTGCAGAAATAGCATGCATCAGATCCATGAACAGCAGCACTGCCTGCAAGACCAGGAAATTTGTTTTCTCCACTTGTTCCAACGAGACTTCAGCTGGAGGATCAAGTCGTCTGAGCAGTGCAAGTCAAGAGGAAGGCAGGCTGCCTGCAGGGAGTCCAGGGGACAGTGACCAGAATGATCACAGGTCTGGAAAATGCCATTTACAAGCACAGAGCTAAGACTGCTTAAGTTCTGAGAAGACGGAGGGTACAAACATGGGAACAGCACTCATGTGTGAAAGAGGATGCTGCAAGGAGAAAGGGAACAACCCGCTCTCAGGCAAGTCACAGACTCCACAGGAGCAACTGGGTTCACCTGCAGGATAAGCAGGCATCAGGAAGAAGCAGAATCTCCACCAAGAGACTGGTTAGGCACAGGCCAGGCGGACTCAGGAGTGACAAAAGATGCACTGACTTTGGGCTACATAGAGAAAAAAAGTCTATTTTTCTAAAATTCACAGAGAAAAAGGGTAAGACTAGAAAGGAGCACCCAGCAAACCTGGGCCTGCAGGCTGCCCTGTGCTGCAGCTGCTGCACGCGGCCAGGCTGTCAGCCTGCGCTCACAAAGGCACCACCACGGGCTCCTGGTGACCTTGGAAGGATCCCGAAACGGGAACGCTGCACGCGCTTCCCTGCCCCCAGGGAAAGGCACATAGTTCTGCTTGCAGTTTATGAATCTTTGATGGGCAGGCCCTATGACACAGCCTTGGTAGGCCCTATCTTTTATTTACTGTGCCCAGCAATTGTCCTTGTAATCAATTAGGGAAAAAAGCAGGTGGTCAACAGAAACTCTGAAAAACAAAACCCCTCTGCAAAGCAAACACCATACCTTTCGGAGCAAAGAAAATGCTGTAAACAGAGCTAATCACTGCTAAACCCTTATAATCCAGTCCTTGCCCAAGTTAAAAGGCTGGAACCAAGTGCAGAACACTTCAAAACGCCTGCTCGTTAATCACAGGAATTGGTGAATCATTCCTCAAGGAAAAGAAGGAGAACTATTTGAAATTCCCCAGCCTGGCCATGCTGTGAAAAGGGGCTCAACCTGCCACACCACACTGGGCAATGCACAAGGAGTCCCGTGCCATCCACCCATGACAGTGTGCCACCGCGGGTGTCACCTCTGCACACCGCAGCCATAAGGGAAGGTTTGTCAGACAGCAAACAGCCTGCTTTTAGCGTCCCTATAAAATACCTGCAGTTACCAGCATCCCCGTACCTTCTGGAGTGTTGCAGTCAATAATATTAACAGGCTCGTTTTTACCATACCTTAAAAGCTAACAATCCCATTGCCAGCACTAATTAAAAAGACAAGGAACTGAAAGGAAGCAGTGGATTATTTCTTCAGTGCCTAGATTTAATAAAACCTGCTTTAGTGTTATAACCTTACGTTTGTTTCAAGAACACTACAGAAGATAAGTCTGCTGTTCGTTGTTTACTGGCTTGGAGGGTTTTCCTTTAGGATCTGTAATCCTGCATTAAAGACAGGGGAAGCAGACCGTCTTCCCTCAACAAAGCAACATTTCTGTGGCCCCAGCAGCAAGTCTGGGATGAGGGCCGCGGAGCACCCAGCACACCCACCGGGACACGCAGCCCCAGAGCACCCCGTGGCGCAGCCTGTCCCGGCCCCAAACTCCGCACTCCCGTGCACTATGCAGGGTGCACAGTGCTCCGCCCACACCGACCTGCCCCGCACGTACACGGCCAGCGGGAGCTCTTTACTGCACCACAGTGCACAACCCACCCAACACAAATACTGCATTTCCAGACCCTGCAGCCGGGGACACAACTCCGAAGGACAGGGAGCAGCGCCTCAGCCAGCCTCCTCACCTAAAACACGGTGGACTTTGTAACAAAATCCCAGACAGCCGCTCTCCATACGCCCTTGCCTGCCTTCCTCTGAGTTTTAAGAAGAGGACTGGATTAGTGCAGGGGCGGTATGCAACACAATGCAACAAGAACAGGTAGAGCTGCCACTCTCCCCAGACCAGGGCTTCTCCCAGGCTAGGTTACTTTTGGATCTAGCAACCTCTTCAAGCAGACACCAGAAATCATCTCTTGGGGACTGCTGAGACTGACCTTGAGGGTCTGAGCTCTCCCACAAGGAGAGCTATTTTATTTCTTGTTTTTCCTGCAGGATGCTGGGCCCCACAGCTTCATAACAAGTTGTATTTACCCATCTCCATGTCCATCTGCTCTTTGTCCTCCTATGATCAATTGTGTGGAAACAAAAATAAGAAACGATGGTGATTCAGAAAAGCAAGTGCCATAATTTCATATCTGAGAGAGCAGCCCAAGCCCCAAAGCTGCGGGGCTGCTGCTGGTTAAGGTGCCAGCAGGTCCTGGGGAAATCCACCCTCTGCCTTCCCAGCCCTTGCGAATAGGTGTGGACCCTCCCCTTTTTCAGCAGGTACCTGACTGAGCGCTAGAAACAGGAGAAGGAAGCACGAATGTCAGATGCCTACTGGTCCTACTGCATTATGCTAGTTCTTTCGTGGCACGTTTTTTTTTAGTAACAGTGATGACAACAAGGAAACTTTAAGGTAAACTTAACCTGAGCACATCAACAACACCTTCAACCTGTGATTGCTAACTCAAGCAGGCAAGGTTTCTTGCCCTTCCTTTTGCACACTTCATTTCCAGGTACAGTTTGTTAAAGCCTGAAATTCCACCTGAACTTTGGAAAAAAAAAAAAAGCAAAAAAAAAAAGCATACACAAATATTTGGCTAAGCCACCCACAGTAAATTGCGTAACGCCAGTTAAAAGTTGTGTTTTTTAAGTACCAGCCCCAGAGGTTTTTATCTGAAATAAAATCCTGATTACTTCAGATTCTGGAGGCAAACTGTGACCTCGCTCTGCATCTCCAAATTTGAAACATTTGTGTCGTGCCCCTCAATAATGATGCCTCTTGCTAGGAAAGAACGAAATCCTTTAAAAGCATGCTTGTTACATGAAATGAGGTAAGAAGGCCCCAAACATGCCTGTAAGAATGAGTTCAGCCTTAAAGTTCGATCAAAACAGGTTACCCAGAATTGAGAGAGTCATCTATCAAACACATCCAACCCATCTCCAAGTGCTGTCCGTGTGCCCCTACGTCCAGCAACGTTTCTGTCTGCAGCAACCCCAGTGCTCGATCCCGATGGTCATTAAATGGGAACCAAGATTACATCAGCACGCACAACCCAAGAAACTGTACCCCCATCTCGCATCGTGCCTGGGAACACGCACCTCTGCGGAGGGCTGGGGGCGAACAGCAGATTGCGCTGATGAGTTTTGCAACGTGCTGCCAGATTAAATAGCCTAACTCTCCCCAACCTTCACTTTCCAAGCCTTACTTTCAGGAGCCCGGAAAAAAAAAATCTTAAAAGAAAAAGAAGAAATATGATTAAAAATAAATTGAAAAGCCCAACTTGTAATAAAGCTGGCACTTGCCCCAGGCTTCAGAAATGTCTGACACATGACACTGACTTTACAGACACTCTACAGATACAATTTATAGCTTTTAGAGGAGGGAAAAAAAAGGTATATTTGCACTATTTAAAGCAGGTTGCAAGTACATTTTATGTTTGGAAAATGCAGTGAGCCTGGCTAACAAATGCATAATGTAGTAACAAAACAAGCAACACTCATCCTGCAAAACTGTTATTATATAATGTCACTGTTTACACTAAGCATCCAAATATTACCTTCTGTTACTTTTTTTAATTAATGGGGTGCTACGCAGTTAAATAAACTCATGAAGAGTATTCAGGAGTTTCGCATTTCACTGTATCCCAATCTTTATTTACACCATCGCTGTTATAAATTATGACAATACTGCTGATACTCTTTCCACTTGCTGCGATACCCACAGGAGGAAGAACATAACACAGCAAACTGTGCCGTTTGATGCTGCTCATTTAAACCTATTCAAGGCAGACAAACCTCCACTGAAACCAACAGCTCTGCTAGCGCAAAACAGCGCAATTCTGCTCGTAGGCACTGCCAAGCAATCTCCCTACATGCAGCAAGTGCTTCCAAATAAAGTTAAATCGGCAGTGCATGCAACTTGGTGTTAGTGGGAAATCACTTCAACCTTCAGTCAGGAAGGTACTCAGGCACATCCCGAGGTTTACAGGCAGGACACATACCAGTGACCTTACAAAGAGCAGCACTGCACTTACAGTGAGGCTTGTGACATCAAGGCCACCATGGGGAACAGTTCCAGCACCAGTGAAAGGCTTCTTCCCACCCTCGCAGGCACACTGCCACCTTAAGCTTGCTGCCCCACAGGTTTGGTTGCCCTGTTTGTTAGATAACCCCTAAGTATGAAGATCTGCGGAGGGGGAATAGTCTCTAATAATTCTTAAAATATCAATCATAGAAAGAGACTTTTAATTTGTATCTGACGCCTTCCAAATGCCCCTCTCCGTGTACACACGTGCTGGTTAGCAGCTTTGAGCCATTCCTTTGTGCAGTTTCCCTAAACAGAACTCCTGAATGTGTAACTTTTTTGCTTACAAGTGAGCATAAGCAAACACAAGGGCAGAGAGCACACCTACGAAAACAGCTGGGAACAAACACACCACTGCTGAATTTCCAGAGGAGAGGCAAGGTTAAAAAACAAACCTGCAAACACATTTCAGAAGCTACAGCTCTTCAAAGAACCCGCATAAACCTAGGCGATTCCTGCATGATTTTAAGTTACCAGGAAAAGTAACAGCAGCTCATATAAAAACAATAAATAAATACAGGAATAGACATCCGCAGTCGAAGGAGGACTTCTGGATTTGGCTGTGCGCATAACCCAGGTGATTCCACGCCCAGTGGCCCAGCTTCTGCAGGTACATGCTTGTACACACGACTGCAGAGCTCTGGGTGCCAATGTCAAGGTGCTTTGAGGACTCAGAGGTATGCAGCTATTTATCAAAGACCTTAGAAGCAAAATAAAACAAGTCAAAAAAAAAAAAAATCTCAGCAAGTGCAACAAAGTGTTAGTTTCCCCATTCCCTTCAACACCTACAGAAAATGTAAGGCTTGTTGATGTCAATAAGCAGTTATAGCAAAGACATTAGTAATAGCGAGGATAGAGAATGCTGCAAGAATGTTCTCAGCATGGATCATTGACAAGGGATCTAAAAATTGAATTATTAAGGAAAAAAATCATTGATTCTAAAATCCAGGCAAGGTAGCCAGCCTATGTTAAAACTTATTTAATTTTTCCAGCGCTGCTTCATTCCCAAGCTCTCAGAGCCACAGCTTTTCCATCGAAAAGCAAAAGACATTTTACGCACAATTTTCCCTCTACTAGAAAGAGGTATATTGTGCCCTTCAGTGAACATAAAATTGATATTATCATCTCTTAGTTTATATCTCACTACTTAACCTTCAGATTAAAAGTTATTAGATTTGAATGACTAAAAAGACATCATGTCACCTTCTGTTCAATGCTGGGAGATCGGAGAACTTGAGGGAAAAGTCTGGGCGATAAAAACACAAAGTTACCGGGAGCATGAAGTTGTTTTTCACGTTCTCTGATGAAACAGCACAAGCCCTACAAACGCAGCGATCTTTTCACAACGCTGTGGCCATCAATTATCGGTGTGCTGCAGAGCAACATCAGGCACGTTCCCAAGAACCTGGATGCGGTTTAAACTGGACTCCCCAATGGCTCCCTCAACAGCGGCAGCAGTTTAATAATTAGGCTTTATGTCTACTCGGTCAAAATGACTCAACACGGACGCTCCCTTAAAGTCTAACAAACAAATTTGGTCTAACCCAGTTATGTCAATACGAAACAAAGGCTTTATCTAGGATCTGGTTTAGCAGTTTTGTTCTGAGGAGATAAGTCCACATCACGATCAATGGGCCCATAAAACTCCTGATGCAGTTTGTAACCTCTCCCCAAGGGTTTTCAAAATACGATGAAACTCAACGACCTATTTAAAAAATATCATAGCATTCATTACCCTAATTTACACTGTGATACAGTCAGAATTTGTTCCAATCTAATCTTTTTGATCTACCCGGTTAAAGCAGCCTTTCAACAACACACCAAGCCCTCCATTTCTTGCATGCTCTCCTCATCTTTGGACATGAACAAACCCTGAAGAAGCCACACATTCCCTCTGGGGTTTGCTTTCCTCAGCCCAACACTTTGCATCTCATCTCCTGCTACAGGGCCAAGCTGCGGCACCTCCACATTGATGCCACAAACGCTGCAAGGACAGTCAGCAAGACTGCCTGTGAAGAAAGCACTGACTGGGGCACGGACAGCAGAACCTCGTCCAGTTTTTGTTATGGCTATGAAATGCTCCTTTTATCTTCTGTACATGAACAAAATTGCATTTTTCATCTGAATGCATTCAGTGGAATAAAAAAGTAAATACAAACAGGATGCAGTAGAAATGATATACAACACCATCACCTCTTTTTTTTTCAAGGGAAAAAATGTTTCCTTACTTTATGGACACATGGCAAAAATTGTATTTATCTAAACCCTCCAGACAGTTCAAAATGACACTTCATAATTACAGCATAGTTCATCCTAAAGACAAAAGCGGAGAAAAGAAACTTCCCTACAATTCTTTATATAAACTTCCTCCCTGTTTCCCCATGTACCATGTACCAGTTGCATTCATACTGCTATTCCAGTTTGTCATAAACACAGTCACCTTGTAACCCTTTTTATCAAGCAATCTACGCACTACCTATGAGCACACTACACTTCATCAGACAAGCTATAGGTTTACATTATCCAAACATTCCAATTCTGCCTGCTCAGCGCAGGTTGTCAATAAATGCAAGCAATTGCAAAACAGCAATGTGTGTTTTTTTCCTTAAGAGAACACTGATACGAGCCTGCCAGTTCTGCAAAATAAACTCTTTGCAATCTCTGTGGCTAATCTGTCAACAAATTACTGTTAAAGTCATACCTCCTAAAAGTTCAAAAGCGTTCTGGGTTAGACAAAAGATCCTGCGTCAATACGCTCCGGGGCAGGACGCGAAGGTATGGTATCAAAGTGGATCTTGCTGTTGATGCAGAGAGGTTTGTACTCCTGCCACCACACAACGCGGTGTCTTGCTGCTGCCTATCAGAATTCAACTTTATAATCATTCTCTTTGCTCAGTTCACATTCTCCTTTCTCTCCTAGTAATGTGAAGAACACTTCAATGAACAGTCCCAAGGATAAAAATAAATCGTAATAAATAATATTTATTTTATACGCTGAAAAAAAATCCCAACTAGAACCAAAGTATCGAGCCTTCTATTTGAGCAGACATCAGAAACCACTGAGGCAGCTAAAGCTGTGATCACGTACGTTAACAGGCAGTCTGTCCCTGTGACTCTTCATCTATTCCTCCCTGGTAGCAGTAGGACCTAGGTGATCTTCAGCACATTTTATAGGGAGCTCACCAAAACCCTGCCCATCCCACCCAGCTCTGTCATGACCCATCCCTTCCTGCAAGGCGCCGACCACCCGTGGAGCCAGCAGCTATAGGAAGGCAAAACCTCCCACCACAGGAGGTGCCAGAACCCTGCGGGAAAGCCTGCCCTCCCTTCCAGGCTGGTCCTGGGGTCGACTTACATCTATCCTCATTTTTATTCACCTCTTCCACAGATGCACTGTCCCAGAGATGCCACGTGTATTGCTCTTGCTCTCTGGAAATCACCTCGCTTCATGGTTACAAACGCAAACATCAGCGTGAGCGGTGTGTCTTCATTTCAGCTAACACCGCTAACACTGAAACATTCAGCACCACTCTGTCTTCCGGCACGGCACCCTCACCCGGAGATCACACAGAAAGTAAAACTTGTCCTAGGAGCCCTCCTGCACTGCCTACAGGAGAGCTCACACCGCATGTTATTCCTACAGCCACAGGAACATCTGTGGTGCTCCACAGTTTTCCACGATAAAATATTTACAAGTTTGTAAACCCATTAAAACATCTAAAAAATAGTGAAGCATTTCTGTTTTCCTTTCTCATCGTTACAAAGCTATTAGTTCTCATAAATTCATAAATTTAACAAAAAATGTGAACCAGAACTCGGTACAGATGCTCTACATGAGCCGCCGTGAGCGCGTTCCACCGCTCAGCCTCGCGCAGAACCACCCAGAGCAGCAGAGCTCAAAGCACTGCCGCTGAGTTTTGTTCAGACAGAACAAGTGCCAGGTGGCAAAAAGAAAAGATTTGAATGAGATGCTCTTAAGAAATAGCTGTTTAATTCAGAACTCAGTCATTTGTATTGAAGAAGCGTTCTGTAGAACGCATTCTGTTAAGTGACCTGAGAGCATATGTTGTATATGGAGAAACATCTAAACATTATGCTCCGTGTTGTATGTGTATCTGTAAACGCTTGCATTAGCTGTCTGAAAACAACGGGTTTTTCTTCTTTTCACTATTTAAAAATATTTTACAAACATAAAGATTGATATTTTTGTGCTAGCTCCTATTACTCTTTTGTTATCAGATCTTTCTGAGGAAGTGTTTCAAACTTTGCGAGCGACGTGCTCTTAATGGATGAACTAAAAAATGGGAGAAGTTAGTCATCAAAACCAATGAACAGCAGATTCCAACCACAGAACATACAGGTCTTCTAAGCACTGGAGAAAATGCAAGCTAACCGAACGCCCACTGTGCCCGCCGAGAGTAAAGGAACCGGGAGCTGGAGCCGGCGGAAGCCCCCGGGCAGCCCCGGCTGTGCCAGGCCCTGCCGGGGAGGGCTGGGGGCCCCCCAGGGACCTGCGCTGCTCCTCCACCGAGCACACGGGCGGCCACGGGCCGACACAACCAGGGGCACACGAGGTTACAGCGCTGTCGAGCAGAACACGCTGGGCAGCTATGGAGGAGCTCCAGCACGAGGTCAGTTAGGAGCAGGGAGCACACGTGGAACTGCAAAGGACCGCGCATTGCTGGTACACAACATCCTACAGTGTGCACGTGCGGGTGTGCATGCGTACGTGTGCCCCTCTGCCCCGCTGCGCACACAGCGGGCAGGCAGCGGCACTGGAAAATTCCATAGTGCCCCTCTGGAAACGCAGCGTAATTAACTCATTTTGATATGAAGCCTTTTTAAGAAAAGACTTCTGCGTTGAACATATTTTACTGTTCCAATCCTCTTCTACTGTCCTATATTAATCAAAGCTGTAACCCCTGTTGTCTTTGCACTACGAATCAGAATGTGCCTCTGGCGAAGAATGAGGGAAAAGTCAACAGGAATTAAGTTTCAGTGCAACTGTTTACTCAACTGTGGCCTGCAGTTATTGAAATTTTATCCGTGGTTTTGTGTGACTACTGCAGTAATGAATTCAGCATGGCTGTGATTTTCTCACTGATGGTATTCTCACTTCAAGTAAAAACCTGTACGATGAAAATGACTGAAACAACCAAAGTCTACGCATTTAGTATCATCCATTTTTCTGACTTGTTTAATTACAGCAGCTTTCTGTCTCAGGCTGGCAAACGGGGTCCCTTGCTCCTCAACAAGCCTTGGGTTTGCTTTGTTTTTGAGTTCAGGCTTTTCTTCTCCACAACAACCTGCTAAAAAGATCACTGTACGCTTAGGGGAGCCTTAACCAGCTGCCAATCGCTTATTTAAAAGGTTTTAAGAATGTTTATTGCATTAGAGAAAGTGAGGGATAGGCATAAGCGTATTCACGGTGGCTCCACCGCAGCCTTTGTTCCCCAACACGTTAACGACACGTGCCCAGCGCTTCGGGGTAAAATTTCCTGAGAGGGCTGCAAAATTTTATCAGGGAAAATAAAAAGACAAAATGTATTATATGGAAAATCTACGCTGGTGAACACGGTCACTTCCCAGAAAATACACTAATTGAAACACAAAGGGAGAAGGCTAATGCGTAATTTGGTTGCGATCCTTCAGAATGGAAAAGAGTGCTGACGTGCGGGGTGTTTGTTTATTTACCCCAAAGTTTTGCCACAGCAGATACCTCCACCACAGCCTTTCTCTCTAATAGAAAACATTCTGTTGATAGAGGTTGCTAGGTTATATTGAAAATTGTTGCAAAAACAAAACGTTAACATCAGTGTATTTTCCACCCAGTGACATATTTTGGAAACCAGTTATTTGTATACAGTGGTCCACCCAATCCCTGCCACCAGTCTCAGCACACTAAGGAAAGAGAAGTAAGCCCTGATCTTCGCGAATTTCCAGGGAATTATTCAAAAGAACCCGAGATGAGAAGCCTAACGTTTCCCTGTACATGGTGATTCAATTCAAAAATCACAGACAAAAATGTACAGAATGTTGTATGCAGGTCCTGAAAGCATCCTCTGACTGGCAAGTACGAAGGGGTTGGGGGGTGTTAAACGCTTCATGCTTTTTTCTGTAAGTAGGAAAATTGTAACATGTCTTACAGTACCTGCTGTTGCTGAAGATGTGTTAAATCTGCAGCCCCAATCTCAACTGAAGGTGTCTCGCCGTTTGATCTCACCTCCCGTAGGCTGCACTCTAGTAAGTGGTTGCCACCGCTCGCTCCATTCTGAATGGCTGAACCGTTACTTTTTGTCTCAGTCCCAGATTCTTGCATCATGACTCAAAAACCTGAAATAATTTAGGGGAGGGGAAAAAAAAAAGCAGCTGTTAAAACAGTTGCTGCATATAAGGAGACATGCCCTGTTTTAAATCCTGCCAAAACTGTAAACATTTGTCATTTCCCTTCGTATGATTTATCTTTCATTAATGGTTCATGCTACTAGTTTATGTTTATTTATCTGTTGGTACAGCTATAATTTTAGTAAGTAAGTTCAGTTCTAAATATAGTACTATTTGCTCAACATCTTTTTTCCCTTAGAGAAAAAAAAAAAATATTTTCAAACGAACACACAGAATCCATAATTAAATTTCTCTAGCTACATCTGGATGCTTTCCTTTGCAACCGATGAGTCACCGCCTACAACATGCGATGGACAACATCAAGAGCTTGATGCACGGCATGCAGGGGCAGGTAGGGGAAGCAGCGCTCAGTGTTGCAGTTTCCATCCCCACCTTTTGTTACTACGAAGCAATTTAGGCTGACATTCTGCAGCAAACCACTTCAGCTGCTCACAGTCTTTTTGGCAATTTCCTTGGATTTGGTTTGACTTTAGAGGGACTATGGTATTACAGCAAAGAGGCTGCTGGGTTATTTGCAGCAAACTGTGTATTTGGCTAAACATCAGCTTGGTAGTCACAGCTGTTCTCGGGGAGCACGCTGCCCTTAACTCTTGGCGGATGGCTGTCCAGTCAAAGTCGGTGAGCTGCAGATCCCTCAGCAAGGAGGAGATAGAGAAGGAGGAGGAGGAGGAAGAAGACGAAGAGGATGACTGCCAAACTGCTCACCCTAGATTTCTTGTGATTCATGTGTGTTTTTGTGAATTAACTGCCAGCACTCGAGCACAAGACCCCAAGCAAAGCACGTATGCCAGTTTCCAGCTGCAAACCGCTACCTTTGAGATGCCTGATGAGCTGTTGCATAGGTATTTCCACCTGCTATGCCCCAAGTTCCAGGATTTAAATGTAATTAATCTGATCTGCTTCCTCCATCCCATCCCCTCCCCTCTCTCCAGGCTCTGCCTGTTCAGAAGTAAGAACAAAAAACCTTCCCAACACATGGGGGAAGAACTCAGTCAGAAGGAGAGAGAGGAAACAAAGCATTTCCAATGGAAAAGCGCCGAGGGAGATCACTTCCCCTGGGAACTCCACAGCAGCACCAGCTGCGGACGAGGGCTCCCCCATCAGCAGCTCCCCAGCTGCAGTGACCGTCACCGGCACAGCCCTGCGCAGAGCTGCGCCCCGCCGCCAGCACAGCCCCGGCCACTGCTTCATTTGGTGGCTTCAGACATTCCCAGCGACGACCCTTACGGCCGGTAACCAACGCGCTGCAGCTGACAGCAGCTGGCTAACGAAGCTCTGTCACACCAGTCCCCGTTCGCACACTGCCACAGCCATGGAGGGACTGCTTGCACTGCCAAGCACATGGCTGGTGCTAGGGCAGGCACGAAGGCCCTGCTTATACTTAAATACATTCCAGCTGATCTATGGAAACTTCTTTCAATTCGCTCTGCGAAATCTTCAAATTATGCAAGCTGACAAAAGGGCTTGGGGGTGCATTACAAAGCTGCTGTCAACACCCTTGTAAGAGCTCCAGAGATCAACCTACAGCTCTCCAGAGCCACTCGTCAGGGCAGTGGGGTTTCGGCACGACTGCACCTCTGCCAGGAAAGAATTGATGCCACTCCTTTCCTCCCATCTGAATTTGGGGCCAAGCCTCAACTGGAGAAAATGGAGCATTTCACCCATTTACCCCGCAGAAGATGTGGACGAGGAGGACCAGATAAGACTGCGTGAGGCAGAACCCAGAGGCTCATCTTTGGTGGGATGTCACCAGCACATGTTGTGCTGAGGGGGTCCTGAGGCAGAGTACCCAGCAGAGGAAGGACACACAAAGACAGGGCAGCAGGGCCTCCAACAGATACCTCTGTGGAAAGAGACATTGAAACCATTGTGCCCGAACAGTAAAAAAGAACATTTCATTCCCAAGTACTTCTGATGCAACGGACCAAATGGAGGCAAGAACCCGGAAAAACTACCAAGGAGGGCTGGAGAAAGCACCAACCAAAAGCTCAAAGATGGCTTTGACAGCAGGAAGAGGAATGTGCCCCCCGAGGAGCAGATCCATCACTGCCTGACCACAACTTGTTGGCTTGCCCTTCTGAGCAAAATATCTCCAGGACACAGAAAATAATTCACAAACAAACTGGACAAGAAATTGTTTATTGCCTTGAGGACTGCAAAATGCTCCTGCAAAGAAACAACAGTAGCAATTGCTACCATTTTTCCAACCTATAGGACTGAGAGAAGGATAGATTATTTACAGGATTTGGCAACAAGAAGACCATTGAGTTCTTGAGAACCTTTTCCAGGACAGACTTCTGGCTCCCCTTCACACCCAAGTCCCCCGGCAGCGACCATCTTAGCAGCCGTGCCACCCGGAGCTCCCAGCAGAAAATTGGGATGAAGAGGACTTTCGGCACTTGGCTCACTGAAAAAATTATTTTAAAAGCAGAAGCGAACATCTCTGAGGCGATTTTGACGTAAGAACACTCATTCATGGGCAGTCAACTTCAATATACCTTCAACTGGACACCAATACAAAACAAATCCACTTTGCCGAAATGCCTCCAATAGGAAACAGGACTTTCACGGGAGGAAAGATAAAACTGTTTATTTCTCCATTGTAGTCAAATGTGAGTTGACATAAATAATCACCGATCCGTTTGATCATTAAGCGTCATGTCATGAAAATCAACCTGCGAGAGCCTTCCACAAGAATGATGATTATTTGTCTGTTTGAGCACACCTAAATGAGCAGAGGTGATAGCACGCCGAGGATGGCTGAGATAATTGTGTCTCTTCAGCACAGAGGAGCGGGCCTTGCAGAAGCCCATTAGTGAGGTCTGTCATTCAAAATTGTGAAAGAAAAAAGAAAAGCAAGGTTGACTTCATGCAACACAATTATGTTCTGTGGCAACTGAACTGCAGCTTTGTGTCCAGTATCAGGAACAGGGATTCTGGTCTGAACACAACCCTAAGTGAGCAGGACGGTACCGAAGAAGCTGTTACGCATAATTTCTATAGGAGATCCCGTACCCCACAAAAGCTTCCATGGCATACTAAAGAAATTTAATGGCAAAAGAATACCTCAGTCTTGTGCATTCTACAAAGCAGAACAGCTCTCAGATCAATTTTGCATAGGAAAATGTGTTTTAACAGCCTAACATCGATGGGTTCTTATCACCTAAGTACATTCCGTTTTTCTACAAAAAAATCCTACACTATTTCACATCGGGGTGGATACACAATGACTCTTCAGATCATTAAAGTGACACAAGATGTTTTTCCCCTAAGAAGGGACCAAAGCTAAGCTGCAGCATGAACAACAACAAACTTCTCATAAAATTTCATCCTGAAATCCAGGAGCTGGTATTAAACAAACTGTTCTTACATGACTTAGTGTCACCTTCATTTAAAAATCTCACAACAGAGATTGATTTTTCAAGATTCTGCTCCTAACCCACACAAAGCCTTCTCTAGTTTTGATGCACAGCCAAAGCCATAGGGTTTGGCCCATCCCTTTGTTTAGTATCTTATGTTCATGGTAATGGGGCAAGCAGCGGCGCAGTGGAATCAAAGAGGTGCACACAGCCAACAGGAGGACAGCACAACCATCTTCCAGATGACGTGGAGACAGCTGATTTCTCAAGGGCACGGTCAAAAGTGCTAAGACACAGGTTGGGTGGGAACTCTGGCTGAATGAAAACGATCCTTTTGAGGACTCCAGTGTCAGGTTTTTGAACTAAAAAGGCAGAACCTGAAGGAGTCCTCATTTTGCAAACGTTCTGTGCTAACCCATTTTAAAAAAGTCTTTAACATCAGAAAGACCAGATGCTGCAGATACACATCTCCAGTCCCACTGGACTGTTCAGATGAGCAAGGTTAAGCATGGAGATTAGGAGAAAAGAGGCGGGCACTGAAGTGTGCAACTTCTGCAGTTCTGCCACTGGTATACTTTGCAAAGCCCAAGCAGCATTGTTTAATGTCAGCAGGAGGGACGACTTACCGAGTGACGCACCCGCCAGAGCAAGGACCCGTTGCAAGCCTGAAAGGCTGAGGGACTGATCCTGGGCTGTGTTTGGATGCCTTCCCATACATGGAGGCATCTGGCGAGATATTTTTAAGGCTCCTGAATAACCAAAAAGCACCGATCTACACCTTTAGGAACCTCATCACCTTTAAAACAATACCCCTTTGGTCTCCTGAGCCTTAAAATCCTCCTTTAAATACGCTTGCAGACACGACCTGGATGATGATTTTATTTTGGCTATTGGTATTTTGAGGTTTATACAAATACATATCTGCACATAGAGATCATTCAACATTTCTGTCCCCTGGGAACAATGCTAGAACAAAAACGTTGTCATAACACATCCCCTCTTTGTCACATTTGTGAAAGATTTTAAGCTAACAAAAAGTTCAGTCTTTATTCCAGGGCAGTTAATTAAGGTTGACCAAGTCAGGCAGAAGTAAATTAACTTGGCTGATCAATTATTTATATGAAGCAGAATAAATGCCCTTAAAGAACTTGGCCCAGCCATGAAAGCGTGTGTAAATTAAGCTAAACAGTGATTTATAAAATACATTTCTACTGGTATGGATAGAAGAGTTAATGGCAAAGTCAGCTTTAAGTAAGTGATCAGATGATAAGATCTAGCCCTAAATTCTCTAGCAGGCACGCTACCTATGCAGGCATCATTCATAAGTGAACATTGTTACCTATTCATCGCAAGAAAGCTCAGGACTAACTTTTGAGCACTTCCCTAAGAATGAAAACAAAACAGTGCTGGGAAGTGCTTCACAGCAATGCTGCAAAGGCAGGATTCTGCCTCTTGAAAACTAATGCAATACAAAAACGGCACCAAAGCTGCTTCTTGCCAACAGCACCGGTACAGAAGCAGTGCAAGAGCAGTGCTGCCGTCACCAGCAAACGAATCACAGAATCATAGAATGGCTTGGACTGGAAGGGACCTCAGAGATCACCTAGTTCCAGCCCCCCTGCCACGGACAGGGCTGCCAGCCACTAGCTCACTGGATCAAACTGCCCAGGAACCCACCTTAGGCACCACGTGCCACCACCGCTGAGTTTCTCCAGGACCGCGCTCCCACGGCGCCCAGCCGATGCCCAAAGCCCCACCCAGCCCTGCTGTCGGTCCCTAGGTCGGCCATGGGCCCAGTGAAACCAAAAGGGTTCGCTCGTGGAAATTAAAAGCCTTGTGCAAGGTACAGCTTTGATCCACCGTGGGGGAAGGCGTGCAGATGTTCAGCTGCCCATTTACTAAATAACACCGTGTCACAATTAGCCGTGAATCAGCCAGCCTCACACGAGCAGCTCGAGGGCTGCCACCACACCGCGCACGGGAACAGGACAGGGAGCCCGTGCTGGCCACGAGGGCCCGGTGACACCTCCAGGGCTGTGCTGGGTTGGCACCCCAACACACGGCACGACTTAACCCCATCGATCACCCTGAGCTCACCAGCTCCTCAGCTCACAACCCCAGCGCTCATCACTGCAGACGGGTGAATACCCTTCATGCTCTCAGTTTTCAGTAGCCGTCATTTATCCTGCTGACAGGGTGTATTTTAGGTATAATTATGCACTAACTAACTATAGATCAACTGTCAGTACATTAGGGTACTTTTGGGATGGAACTTAACGCTCACCCCTTTGAAGGCCACTCGCCTACGCGCTACTGGTGGCTGCAGAGCTGTGCAGGGGTACAAGAGAGGAGACCTGGCTGCAAAGAGCAATTAGAGATGATCTTTAAGAATCAAAATCAGGACGCACAGAGCGAGTTGTGCTGCTGTCCTGGAAAGCCACGCTGAGCAACGTCCGACAGCGGTGCTCCTCAGAGGAGAGGCAAACCCGGAGCAAGGGATGGGAACAGCACGTCCGGGAAGCGCGGAAGGAGGGAACAAAGAGATGGAGTCAAAGACGAGGGGAAATCCTTTGATATTTCCTCAGCTTAAAGAGGTAATTCAGTGCATTAAAATGGATCCTTGAAATTTCAAAAGGATGAAACTCACACAACAAAGATTGTCAAGAGTGCTATTTTCTAGGATTAGAACAAAAATGTATTGGGATTTGCTATATGATCTTACAGGGCTGAGCAAGACTGTGTACTTGCTGTTATGCAAGCATCGTCTTCCAATACAGAATTTTCATAATTATAACAGAAAGGCGTAAATTTTCTAATGCATGGCAGTTCAAAAAGTAATCAAGAGAATGAGCCTGAGGGCTATTTTAATGTATGCAAAGCTAGTGACCCACAGTAAATGGGAGGTAGGCTTCAATGAATGCAAAGTAATGCACACATACTAAAGACCTGGTCTGATGAGGGACGGCTAAAATTAACACCCAATTAATTTCCGAATTGACAAACAAATGAAACCCATAAATCTACTTTCTCATTAATTTTCTTGTGGTATAATTTAAAGCAGTAATATGAGGGCAAAAACTGAGCATTATCCATCATAAATATCAAAAAAGATAGCACTGTAACACCATAAATTATGCATATTACCTGTTGTTAAAAATGATGAATGTATTATCAACTTTATCGTGCACTGTATATGTCTAGACTTATCTAAAATCTGAGATTTCATTGCGCACTTAGCAAAAAAGGGTCCAGAAGAAACGGGATTATCCACAGCACATCTTCGGGTTTGTGTCTGCCCACTCCCCGGGTGGGGACACCAGTCACCTTGGGCACCAGGAGAAGGACGCATCTGCCTCCCCTCCGGGGTCAGCGGGAAGCTGAACCTCCACCAAGCCCAGCCCAGAGCAGGGCTGATGCCCACCTCCAGCAGCCGTACCTCCAGCAGCCGTACCACCTGCTGCCTACCTGTAGGCTGCCATGACTTTGGGGCTTTTAACTCTGTACCACTCCACATCCTCTTTCACCACTTGCGCATGTGGCTCGTACAGGCTGAGTTGTTCTGGGGCCACAGGAACCTGAAATCATTTGCAGGCAGCTCAGTGAAAGGCTGACTGATGCACTGCAGGAGCTGGGATTTAAGGCAGCTGTGGCTAGAAGAGAAGGAGAGTCAGGAGCCTAATCCCAGCTGTGCCATGCTGGCTGACTTTGAAATCACAAACAACCCAACTCCTTACAGAAGCTGTTGCTGCAGGTACCTCTAAGGAAATCAGTTCTGCTGAGGCTGTTGCTGACCATGAGCAGTGAGAACACAGAACAAGCAAATCCAAGGAAAAATCATTGAAACTAACATTAAAAGTTTGTTGCTTGCCCATTTCAAAAGAACTGGAGCCGACCCCCACGAGAAGCTCATGCACCAAGCCGTACCGAACTGCACAGGCAACGGGTTGCACCGCTTTGCTTCAGGGAAGAGCCATCGAAGCCCAGATTCCCAGTCTGTAACTTGCAAGTTAGGACTGGATACAAAAGCCACAAGACACTTACACTTGCCTGTCAAACATGGCCCACGAAGGCTGCCTGGCTTGCTCTGCCCACGCACACAACCCAACATTTGCTGAAGACCCAAGCATTAGACAGGTCAGCCCTCCCAAAAGAGGGGATCCTTGGTGCATCCACCCTTCTTTTAACTCTAGCTCCACCCCAATCCACACCTCCCAGTGGGACAGCTCAGCACCGAGCTCATGCCATAGATGTGGAAAGGCTCAAAGCTGGGCCACCTCCTGGGGCCGGCAGACGGGATGTACCACTGGCATACTGTCACCAGCAGTGAGGCCCTTCCCTCTCCTGGGCGGAGCCATCCTTCAGCGATGAGCTCGACAGAAATCATCCTTACCATCAATGGGATCATTGCTCATTTGCAAGGCAAGGAACGGCGAACAGAAAAAAACAAACAAACAACAACAACAACGAAAAAAAAAAAACTAAGCAGAGCGCATGCTTCATGGTGCCACACTCCTCTGCCAGTGCCACCGAGCAGGCTGGGAGGCCAGCAGCGTTGGAGGAAAGCCCCCCAGGAGGAGGGACGCCCTGCTGCAGCATGTCCCTGGGGCACCCACCTGATTTGGCGTGGGACAGAGGGCTCAGGGCTGGTTTGTGCATGCCACACACAACGTGAGCTCTCACAGCCTCTCTCCCAGAAAAGAAGGTGTCCAGAATATTCAACTAAATCAAAGGGCAAGGCTGCATGTAATAAATACATAAACGTGGTCAGTTTATGAGGCAGCATGGACTGCAAGACAGCAGCAGCTGCAATAAGTTGACACCAAACCACGCACAACCAAGTGCATCCCACCCTGCATAGCTTCACTAAAGCCTCCAGAAGCCAAAACCACCCCAAAGCCAGGCGCAGCCCCTCAGCACTGCTGCACAACACCACGCTCACTTCACTGCTCCATCCCCACGCACAAGGGGAGGGCTGGGTCCATCTCAGCACTGACATTTTATAAATGTATATTCAAGGGATTTTAATTGATAATTCACACACAATCAGCAGACACCATCTTCATACAAAAAGAGTTCACATTTCTTCTTCAAGGTCACTCTAGGAGGGTGACTCCCTCTGTGCACAAAGTCCCAACAATTTACTGTTGGTGCTAACAGGTCCTGCCTGGCATTTGAAACCCAAGCCACAGTCAGAAACAGTAAACAGTAATTCTGAAAAACAAAGACGGTGTGAGTGAGTTTTCTTGCTCATTTGCAAACAACCCAAAAGCAACAACTACCAGGACGGTGCTCTCTAATTAGGACTCTCAGAAACCGAAGAGCAAACAGCCAGCACACAGAAATTCGCAGATGTAAATGCTGCTTTCCAGTTATAAAAAGAATTAGGGCAGCTCTGCGACCTCACTCACCGGAGGAGGAATGGCAGAGAGCATTTTTAAATTTGGTAGTTTCTCCCCATTCCAGTGGCTAAGCTCTCACACCAGAGATTTCCCCCAGACCTCAGAACTAAAAGTGAAAGCTTTGCCTCTTCAGACCCCACAGAGGGCACACGCATCGCTTACAGCCAGGCAAGAGAAAAGAGGGAAACCAACACCCCCCGACCGAACACCACACAGAACTCCAGGGCTGCCCTTTTGGGGTGATTACCTTTTCATAGCCCTATACCTCTGTCCTAGACCTTCTACCTCCTTGTCTGCTCCATGCAGGGTTTTCTAGCCACCAGCCGGCTATCGCTGTGCTAGTCGTCTTGCAGGAGTGCTCTCTCCCTTCTGAAAAAAGCAAACAACTGGATAGATATCATTACACTAAGGAAATCTCTTGGAAAAACCAAACAACTTGCTAATCTTTCTAGCCCCTTCACCCAAGTTAAAGATAAGCAAAGCAAACCAAAGTGAGTTTCAGCCACATTCCAGGGACAAGCTCCCCTTTTTCTCCTTTATCAAAATCGCAGCATTTAAAGGTTTTTTTCCAGACCTTGCAGGATAAACTGCTGCTCACACCCGCAAACAAAGCAATATTTGTTTAATAACTGATTGCTGCCATGGGTACAGTAAACAAGGGGCCCAGCATTTGTGTTTATGAACAAACACATCATCTTGCAAGAGCAATTTAACATTAACCAGGTGGAATAATCAACAGATTTCATAGGTGACACTCGGGGCAGGACTAATGTAAACAGAGCAGGGAGGAGAAAGGGGCCACTCTTAGGGAATCAAGGTTGAGGCAAACGCATTACAGAGTAAACAGCTGGGGAGAACTCAAGACAAACAAATAGTCATTCTTCTGACATTTGGAGAAGCAGAAAGGTTGTATGTTACATACATCAGCTGCTGACCACCATGAAATCCAACCAGTTGGGGACCAGGACTTCATGTTTACACAGTGCCATGTTTGCTTATAAACAACAATTTGCTGTTACCAACCTCCCATTACTCATTGCATAAACCAGTAGATCAAGTGAAATGCTGTTAACTCTTCTGTGCATTGAGGGCTTTCTTCCCCTTAAACAACAACAAACAAAAAGCCTTTGCAGCCTTTCTTTGCAACCTCAGGACAACAGGCAACAGAGGAAAACATGCAGCCGTGCATCTGTCAGATAAAGGGCAAAGAAAGGAGCTGAAATCACTTGAAAGCGTTCTACAGAACAAGATTTACCGGCCAAACCACTGTAGGAGATCTATTTACATTAAAAAAAAAAAAAAAAAATCAGCAACTGCAAAAGGTGGGATGCAAAATGTTAACTCCTCTAAAACAAACAAGCAAAATGCTGCCTTTCTACACAGCTCCATTCCTTCCAGCATGCACGTGTGGGTTCACACACACACCCATGCACAAGGCACGGCTCAGCCCTCGCCCTCCTCCTTTCTGTCTCACGCTCAGCCTTCTTGCTTCTGGAGGTTTCCCCTGCTCCTTCTCACGAACCCAAGCGGGGCCAGGAGCCCCTCCAAAGCCCCTCACTGTCAAAATCTTTGCCCCCCACCCAACATCCATCTCAGCCCATGGCATCAGTCATCATGGGGCTCAAGGGGCTGAAGTCCCTGGGGTTCCCCACCTTCCAGAAAGCATTTCCTTGCCCACCTCTCATGCCCATGGCATTCCAGATGTTGCCCATCATATCACTCCACCAGGGAGGTTTCTGGAGCTGCTCTGTCCCAGATGGATGGGGGTTAACCCAGGGCGCTGAGGGACATTCCTGCCCTGACACAATCCCCAGTGTCCCCTCCAGAAGACTCTCCAGCCCTCTCACGAGTAAAGAAGCTCTTTAAGACTGGACAGGGACAGAGGTGGGGGTCTGCACCGCGTGTCCTTTCGTCCCCCAGGTGCCTCGAGCCGTGTCCCTGCTGCGTTCCAAGTGCCAGCGCTGCCACCAACAGCCAGCAAAACCATCCCGGATGTACGAAGCATCCAAGGTCACAGCTGGCCTGGGCACTGATCTGCTCTCCCTCGTCATTGCATGTGCAAACAGCACGGGGGCTGGACGCCTCCTCCCTCATCATTTTTTCACAAGTTTTAGAATATTTGGTACTTTTCTTCACAGCACAATCCTGGACGTCTGCGGCTGGCCAAGAAACTCACTTTCCTTTTTCAGAAAATATTTAGCCTTTTGTTGCACCAAAAAAAAAAACCCTCAAAAGCATGAAAGCAGTGCAACCTCCTAATAAGGCAGGTATTTAAATACAACCCAAACGCAGTATTGTTGAGGCAACCTCCTGTTTTTCCATACATCAGGTTGACAGCATAATAGCGGCCAGGATGAAAGGTGGGACCCGAGCACGGAGCTGGCATCCGCACACCAGGAAAACAGAAGTGCTGCCCCATTTCCTGTGCTCCAGCGGAATAGTTCTGATGTCTGGGGCTGTCGGGGACTTAACTCTGAATTAATGATTGCACACAATGCCCTCCTTTCTCCCCTCCCTGCAGGACGGCGAGAGCCAGCCCCATCGACCGGCTGCGGGCGGGCGGGTGCAGGTCTTGGGGGATTTAGATGTTTCACAGAGGCTCCAGAAATTTAGATACCGCAACCAACCTGAAGGCTTCTGAAAACATCAAGCCCGGCATGAAAGTCCTGCTATTTCCTTCCACGAGGCTGCTGCTCTCACCTGCTCCACGCTCCTTTTCCAGCACGTAAAATCACAGTTTATTCAGTACAAAGTAACTATGGTATGATAAAAACTATAAGCATATCATTCAAATGCTTTATTGGTCAAATAGATGGATGCTTTTATTAGCCCAACCTTTTTTGTAATGGAGTGCCACTGATGACCCAGTGTTAGCCTCATTCCCTGCTATTAATCACACTTCTAAGAGCTCATTTTGCTTTAAAATCTTAAGAAATTGCTATAATTTAAAGACATGGTGTCTACATAATGGGAAATGCTTCACAGATTGTATCATTTCATATAACACAGAATTTTTATGGCAATGCTGACCACGATACCAAGGTATTACAAAACTCGAATAAAATATTTTATGAAGAAAATCTACATGTAAACTTAGTTTTGTATTTGTGGTTTGCCACATCCGTAACATTTTAATCACAGCCTTTTGGGAGCTGCAGTATTCAGCTGCATGAGGCTTACATAGATTAACGCTACAAAAACACTCCCTGAATAAATACAAACAGAACAAAACAAAATTAAATGAAAACTAAACAAAAGCCAAGGATGGACCAGGAGAGAAAGTCTTGTTCAAGCTATACTCAAACGACTGAATGCAGGGGACTTATTCCTTCATTGACTATATTGTCTCTTTCTTTCCTGCACAGGGAGAACAGGTGATGTTTACTGCAAAAAACTTTTATGACAAAATGGAAGCATCTTAAGAATTTACCTATGCTGAGAATTAGATTAATATAATGATGGTCTTAACCCATATTATTAAAATGTACTTTGCACAATGTTTTGACAATGTTGACTGCTGCAGGAGGGAAAACACATTTAAGACAATTTCAGCCAAATGCGAAAGCAGAAGCCTTCCATTTTTCAAATGTAAAGTAAAAAGCATCTTTAAACATCTTCTTATGAAAGAAAATGCAGGGCAATTATGTTCTGTGGTGAACACAAAAGAATGTTCTTTTCTCAGTTCTCTAACAAGATATTAGTACCTACTGGCCTTAGGAACACTACGTGTAAATCACATCACACTCAGAGTGTCTGAATTAATTATAATAGGAGCTGGAGAGAAATGTTAACTTCCGAGGTTGTTGCTAAGGATTAGCCCTTGTTTACAATGCCGTATTTATAGAACAAGAAAAATCTGTCAAACGAAGGGCAAAGAGGAATGCAAGAACACAGATTTAGCTTTGATTTCAAAACAAATCAGATCTTGCAACCATTCCCTCAAAAGAAAACCACAGTTTTTAATGTGAAGATGCAAATGAGCCTCAGAATATAAAAATGTTTTATAATTCTGTGCGTTCAACACTACTAGATGTTATTTAAAGAATTTATGTTAACATTTCTCATGCTCACAGAGCAAGCCCAAGATGCTGCAAGCAGCAGCTATTCCAAACGGATGGTGTTCCCATGGGGCACGAGGGAGCTGAGGAGCCTGCAGCAGCAGGTTTGTAGGGGTTCAAGACAGAGTGCTGGGAGCAATGAGCCCCGTGCCCTCAGTGCCGGCCACGCGGGGGCCTGCATCCCAATTCAGAGGGCAACGCGTGACTCTCAGAACCTCTGGAAAGGACAAGCTGGCTCCCCCAAATGCAGTGCATCAGGTGGGGAGCGCGATGGGAAGAAGGCAGCGTCAGGAGGTGAGCCCCAGTGCAGAGGCCCAGCACGCGGGACGTGGCATTTCTGGGGAGCAGAGCGAGGATGGGGCTCCAAGCCTACGGAAGGGCCCTGCGAGCAGGGTGCTGGAGCTCTGCAGGTCTCAGACACTTGGCAAAACTGGCTCGGGGAGTTCGTGCTGCTCTGCCATGGGCTGAGGATAAAGAGAATACTTCGGCCTCCAGCACTTTCATTTCTTTTTGCAAACAAGGGCACACCCACCACAATTAAGCTGCAAGACTATTTTCATTAGGACTCCTTGTTTTCACACACTTAAAGCCTCCTAAGACCTGCCGTCCCTCCCATGCACCCATGAGTGCGTGCCTGTGTGTGGAAAAACAAGCAAAAGCTTTTTATTGTTTTCAGCTTATGGAGAAGCAAGTGGAAAAATGCTTTTTCCCATTAAAAAAAAGTAACCACTGACATTCTGAGCAGGGTGACTTGCAAAAATGCTGAGCACCCACAACTGAGAACATCCAACCCCTTCCCAAGGATCAGGCCCACAGCACAATAAGAAAAATGCACTGAGCTAAGCTTTTGTGGGACCACACGCAGCCTGCTGGCCTTGCCCTGTCCGATGGCTATGGCTACCAGAGAGAGGCTAGGACATGATGCAGAAGTGACAGCATCACCTGCACAGAGCAAGCGGGGCAGGAGCTGCTCTGCCACCTGCTTTGGCCGTGGTGCTTCGTTCCCAGGAGCAGACCCAGCTTGGGCCCCACGTGGGGATCCCATCCCGGCCCCTGCGCAGGAGCCGTGCAGACTTTCCTCCCCAGCCACATGCTCAGCGGTGACACGCGGATCCCGAGCACCCAAAAATACAGTCGGTCCTCATCGCGCTGGCCCAACAGGGAAAAAAGTGTGAATTTTTTCCACCTCAGAATTTCATCCTGTGCCTGAGAAAACTCCCTAAAAAAGCTCTGTCGAAACTGATTCGTTTCCACTCACCAAAAAAAGCACATATGCCTACTTTTGAGGCAGGATGCAGGAAGCCAAACTCTTAATCCCCCTTCTGCACAGCTGAAGAGCAGGGCCCAGCTCAGAGGCAGCAGGGAGAAGCTGCTGGGGACCAGCCGCCAAAGGAGCCCCCCCTGCTCCCCAGGCCAGCAGCTGTCCAAACCTTCCCATGCATGACACGAGTGCAGCAGAGGGCTTCCAGCCTCATGGCCCCCAAAAACCAGGCAAGAAGAGGATCAGCAGAGGCTGCACCCCACTTCCAGAAGCCTTTCAGGTGCCGTGTCCCCCTGACACTGTCAGGGTTAGGGAAAGCGTCCATGTCCTGAACCTGCACCCAGCACGGCCTCTGAGCATCTCCAACGCAAGCAGGTGCTGGTCACTCCCATGTGCTGCCTGCTGCACAAGTGGCTTCCAGCTCCAAGGGCTCATGGAGGTGAAGGGTTCCCTCTGCTCACACCCCACTCAAAGCAAGATTATTCAATGCCAAGATGTGCAGCAAGAGGGTAATCTGCACCTAAACTTGATTGCATGATACTGCAGTCACAGACTGCGTGATCCCCTCCTTTGGATTAAAGCTGTTTGCACAAGTCAAAGCAGAACAAGGAGAGGAACAAAACATACAGTGTATTTTGTTCCACGTATTTCAACTGCCTCAGCTGAATTCTTAGAGTAAACACAGCTTTAAAAGAAAATAGCTAGAATAAAGAGCTTCTGGAAAGTTCCTCCTGATTATGCATGCAAGAATTCTGCTACTACTTCCTCCCATCATCTGAAAAATAAACCGAACACCCAACTTTTACAACTATCTACAAAAGTGCCATTTTTCTGAAACACAATACAACCTGAGGTCTGCAAGCTGTAATGAATGCATCTTGTTGTGTAAAATACACAGAGGAGCTCAATTAAGTGAACAACTGCAAAGGAAATAGAGCTGATAAAGGAATTAATGCTCTGTGTGCCAGATCACAA
>VXAV01004107.1:351401-360967 GCA_013399715.1 Alectura lathami
GCAGCCGCACTCATGGCCCAGCCCTGTGCTACCTGGTCCTCTGTAAACAACACACTATCAAGAGAGCTCTGCAAGAAACCAAAAAAAAAACCTGTCCTGCCCAAAACCATGGCTGTTAACAAGAGTCCATCAGACCTCAGACCTCCCATTTCTTCAGTGAACAGCAAAAGCAAGTTCTCAAAGCAGCTTTTGCTCCATAATGGATCATTTTTGTGAAGATCACGACTCGAGGTTGGCAGCCACAAAAATTCCTTAGTTCTTGGAGACAATTTCATTTTAAATAGCTTATTTCCGTAAGCAGAGCATGAAGCAATTTCACTCAGCCTGACAAATAAGTAAGGGCAAGGATGCTGCATTTGAAATTCAGAGATAACTAAAAAGAAGCAAAATCATATTTAGACACGATAGGACCTGGAAACAGGTTCCCTTCCACTCTTAAGCTCAGGCTAAACAGTCATGATACAATCAAACAGGTTTTCACTTTTGCCTTGTAAATAAAATCAAAGGGCAACAGCTCTTTTTCTCTGACGTCTGCAGTTAATAAGGAAAGAATAAACATTACCTATTCTTGCACTGGGAGGGAGGAGGAGAGAACATTTCTTAATCTCTTTCCAAAGAGGACGAACCTACAGCATGCTTCCACCCCAAATACTAACAGAACAGAACATTTCTCCTGCAGGTTTCTGGAGCGGGTGTTTGAAGGTACCAAAGCCTCCCGTGCCCGTGAAGTCCCCTGGCTGGAGAGGGGAAAGGAGATGCAGTGCCCTGCGGGTGGGAAACGAGAGCGCACAGCTCCCAGGGCCCGTGCAGCTGAGGGACCCAAGCACCTCGCAACCAGGAGTCGATCGGGGTTTGCAACAGCTCGACAGAGCAGGCGAGCACTGTTACAGCCGGAGCTGGTAGGATGCAGGAGATGCTCATCGGAGAGCAGGAACACATACACAGCCAGGTGCATATAGAAGCAAGCAACCTAGCCAAGGTAACTGGAGGAGACAGTGGCAGAGCAGGTGTGAAGCCCCCATCTCCCCTGCCATGCCTCTGAGATGCTCTACAGATATTTTCAGCCCAAACATCTGGTGCTTGCAAGCACACACTGCGAACGCAATGGCTACCAGAACAGGTGAGAGCCAGCGGCAGCCAACGCTCCCTTTCCTCCGCAGAATTCAGCCGTGAGATTGTTGTTCTTGAAAAATATTATTATTTTTAAGCTGAATTTTTACATATCTGACTTTATACAGGCTGTAGCATTTCTGCGAGGGAACCGGGCAAGCGACCACAATCCTGAAGGGTGACGGCACTGTCCTGGCTGCGCTCGCCCTTCTTCCGGACAGGCGCCTGCAGGCAGGTTGCAGGGAGTGGGTACAGGAGGGAAGAACCCCTACAAACACAACATGCTCTCCAAGAAGCCAGAAAGGAATAAAATGGTGTGGTGAAAAGGCCAGTGAAGAACTGAAGTGCCTGGGCAAGACCAAGCGAGGGGAAGCGAGGATGAGCAGAGCCGGCAGAAGGGTTTACGCTGCCTTTGAAGAGAAATATTCCCGCTGCCAGGTAAAGCTGAGAACCTAACCCGTGGGAGGACAGAAGATGCTACCTTGAGGAATCTGCCTATTACAGGATTAACAGCTACAATCCCTCCCTCCGAGGACACTGAATGCCAGACTCTGGCCTGAGGGGTTTAGGTGGTGAGGTTTGTCCAGGCATGTCAGTAGGAACTCTGCAATGCACAGAGGAGAATACTGTCCAAACCTGCAGTACCTAAACATAGGTGTTGTTAAAATGCTAAATATTTATTTTGGGGAGAAAAAGATAGAGAGGAATACAAAGCCAAACTACACACGTTTCTTTTGGGAGTAAAACGTGCCCCTCCAACACTTAGATTCTGCAATGTATTTATACCATGTTTAAAAAACATTTGTCAAGCATATCGAAAACCCAGAAGTTCCCTGTCACACAGCTTAATTCCCTGTATTCTGTCTACATGCATATATGGGCCCAGTTTGTTAGGGGGTGGAGGTGTGTAGCAAAGCTCAATCTAGCGAGACATGACACCAGAACGATGAACAATAAAAGCACGCGCAGCATATGTGCTGGACATTTTGTGAAAATAACCCAGCTACAACTTCGACTACTGCAAATTTGCCTGCACAGAAGTTGGTAATTCCGTTTCTGCTGTGACTCAGTTCAGCCAGCAATTAGGGTGTTCATGATACCTCTAACTAATATTTACTTGGGAATTCAGAGATTCTAGGAAATATATCTTTACTTTTCAACTCCTTTTTTCAGTAGAGCGCTACAAGCTGTACTCTGGGGACTTTTCCTTGTCCTAAATGTCAAGGCTTTTTTTCTGTCTAGCTGCTAAGATTTTTCCTGGCTATAAGATCCCAAATGGCAGCAATAATTATATTTCCTATTTTATTACCCCTAATTGCCCCTTTGATCAGAATCCTATGCCGTTTAACCACATTTACATGGTCCTCCTGCACACAGATTCTACATACAGAGTCATTTTCCAAGGAACAACTACAGGAGCTGGGTTTCCCTTTACGGCACACACATGGAATCCCATACACTTGGCACCAATTTAGCTTGTTATCATCTCATTCTTCCTTTTTCATATTTTCTTCACTCGAAAAGCAACATAAAGCTCCCCATTCCATGGGAGAGGCTGCTCATCCCTTCCTATTGCCTTCCTTCACGCCACCTGCAGCACGTCCACCCAGATCCAACCTGCTCTTCCCAAGACGACAACAGTGAACACAAGAAACATCCCACAGCTAAAGCATGGGTCTCCAAGCTTTGCTGAACACACTCTGCAAACCTCACCTCAGCATGAAGCCTAGGAAGCTCTTACACAGCCTCTTGCTCCTCCCAAAGCCCAAGGTAAGTCCTGTCTGCTAAGAAAGAGGCAAGCTCCCAGCTGGCAGAGTGCCCCAGCCCTGTCCCACTGGCACGGGTGGCTGTGCGAGGGGACCCGTGCAAACAGGAGAGCGCTGCCTGCTCCACACGGCTGTTAATAATGGTAGAGCTCTGACGAACTGCACAGAACTCAGACAGAGCTGCTTTTGATTTAGGCCACGCACCTGAAAGCAGCATTTGTTTCAGTCAGCTTCCTCAAAGCAATGCTCTCAGGAAACGACATAAGCAGCCCAGCTCAAGAATTTGCAGTTCTTCGGAAAAAGAACATGGTCTTTTGAAAGGCCATCCTCAGGGTAAGTGTTTTATTTGGAGGAGAAGCCAAGGCGAAGCCAAATTCAACACAGCCAGTGCCGGGCTCGCACCTGAAGCATGGGAAGAGCCGGTGGCTGCACAGCTCCGTCCCTGCACGGTATGGGGATAAAGGACAGCGTCGCCCGTCCCCAGGTCCTGTCACTGACAGCTTTGCTTGATGGACTTCATTCTTCTGCTCAAAGCACGCCTGCCCAGTGTGATTTCATGGCATCGCTCCGTCCACTCAGCCAGTTTATCCAGACATTCCCATTCCTTAGTCACAGGAAAATCTGCTGCTGGAAAGAGGTACATGCAGCCAAAAGAACGGAAGGCTGCAGATGAAAAAGCCCTAGCAGCTTTTTGACTCGTAGCACTTTATTTTGTGTACACCCAGGACCAGTAGCAACAAGCAGACTCCCCCGGCTTCCCAAAACATCGCTGGGTGCTGTGGGTGAGCCCGCGACTGGCTGGGAGCTGCTAGGGGGACGTGAGGCTGGGAAAGCAAAGCAGCTGTGCACGGTTTTCAGGTTTCTCATCAGAGACATCCGTCCACATCTACTGCCACAGCAAGTGGTGCTCACAAACAGGAGCAAACTGATGAGAACAGGGACGGAGAACTGTCATGCTCTGAAAATCAGGGACAGCTCACTTCAGTCAGAGCTGGAAGGCCGACGGCGTGGTACTGGGGTAATTGCACAGTGACAAATAACTGTTTTCCCTAGCTGTTGGTAAACACAATGACAAATTCCTAGACCTTTTCACTGGATACCGTTAAAAGACTACACTGAAAAGCATTACAGAGATAGAGATCAGAGGTCTATTTTTGTTTCTGTTTCTTGATACCCAAGACTTTGATGGGGTAAGTGTATTAGCATATCATAAACTACTCTTTAATCTGGTGTAGTCATAATTCTAGAGAGAGGTTTTCTGGCTTTGCTCTCAACCGAAAGTATTTCTGTGAAGAAACACTTGTTTTGCTGAGAAAGGGTAAGAACAAAGCTGTTTGTAAACAAAGCTGTAAAAGGAGAAGTCCATCTCCCATGAAGCTCAGCATTCCCTGAAATAACTTTCTGCAGAAAGCTTCCATTACCTGATGTGAAAAATTTGTTTGAAACAAGCAATCCTGAATTACACAGAAATGCGCAAACAGGGCTGCAAAGCACATAGTTTGAACTGGTACTTCTTTTAATTTCCCACCTGATAGGGTTGAAAAGGGTTGTGGGTTGGAAAGTGCAGAAGGAAAAACTTGCTGAAAATTGCCATCCAGGATCAGATTAAAGAGGGAGGATGATACAGGGAAAATCTTCTTCATAAACGAGTTTCTTTATCCAGAATGAACTGACAAGGTCCTGCGAGGGGAGGAAGGATACGTGTTTTGTTAGGACAGAAGAGGGTAGGAAAAACTATGCCTGAAACCTCTTTTGAAGACAGCTCTTACAACACAGCCTCCTTAAGGGCAAGGTATTGAAATCACGTTGAAAGAAATATTCTCTCCCAAGAAGATTAATACTGGAGTTCCTCACAGCACACTACATCGTCGCATCCATGAAATGCTAAAAAGCACCAAAAGCAATCCTCCTGCCCCACCTCCATGTCCATCCTTCCTTCAGCTGTCTGCCTGGGCCTGAAATCTCCCCAGGACCCAAGAGAGACGCTCAATATATTCATTGCTACAGAAGCTGAGGACACAACACCTCCTTTGCAGCCTATGACATCCTAAAGCAATACATGCATTATCCTTAAAAGAAAGAGAAATGCTTGAGCTGTGAGGCTATTGCTAAAACAGATCAAGTCAAGAACTCTTTTGCATGAGCTTTGGAGACTGCAATCTTCCAGCATTACACCAGCCCCCCTCTGACTGCCTGGAGAGGCTGGGGAGAGCCCTCCCCACCCCGTTTTGAGAAGAGCCCTCTCTCTGCCCCTGCCCTTGGTCGGGCTTTGAGCACAGAGGGCAAGGGCAACGCTGCTGGGCTTTGTCCCCCGTGCAGTCACGTACAAATTCCACGTTCAGGCAGCCTCCGAGAGGGCACTAGGGGAGCCTGTCCTCTTCTGGGCACCTGTTCCAGAGGTGGACACTGAGATTTGACATTACACCTGAAGGACAGGCTGGTATGTGTCATCGTCCAAGCTCTTGTGTTATGGGAAAAAACAGGGGCTCTGCAAAAGGAAAGAGCCATGCCATGTGCAACTCCACGGATGCTCTTCCTTGCTGCGTGTAGGAAAGGATGCCAGGGGAACTGAAACCCTACTGGCGGCCAGAGCAGTGGGTTTGTGGGAGCAGTTACCATGCTTCTGACAGAGCAATGAGGGTACAAACGCAACGGGGCAAACTTGGCTGCCATGGGACGCCTGCTGGAAAACAAAATGGCATGTGAGAAATGCACAGCGGAGCCAAAGTGCAAGCGGGGGCCATAAAAACCGACTGCTGGGCAGCTGGTAAATGGAGGAGCCTCCCGTTTGTTTGCTCTGCACCGTAAAGGGGTGGAGGCGGGAGCGGAGTGCGTGCCTTGGGAATCAGCAGTTTGACACTATTCACCCAGGAAGTTATTAACTCGCATGTTTGTGGGCAACGGCACAAACTATTTTTGGTCATGGGACCCTGTGTAAGGAAAGGATTGCAAGGTTTTCATAATGATCCTTAGTTAACTTGGTTACCCACACAACAATGGCTTTCTGAGAGGCCAACTGCTGCTAAAAACTTGAGACAGGCTTTACTTCCAGAGGTATTAAACTCTGAAAATATCTAACCATAACAGTAAGCAGCTATAAAAAGAGCCCTGTTTATTTCACATGATTTCTTTGTATGCCACAGTGCTATGAGAATACTTCAGTTCAATGACAACATGGTAAATTGGAAAAGATTAACCATTGAAGTCAGCACTGGCTCTGCTCATTTTTGTTTGGTTTTGGCAACTTTTGTTCTTTTGAAATCCAGGATTTATTTAGTATAGGAGGCAAAATAACATTTAAAAATAAATAAATAAATAAAAACTAACCTGATATTAAGCTGAACCCATGCAGGAGCCTTGTGAGGAAACAATGAAACTAACGATAATTCAGATTTTAATTCTGCATTGCTGAACGCCACATAGGCGGACTAGCAGCGCACCCACCCAATCCCAGAAAGAACCTGGTGTCTCCCACCGCTGTAACACTGCCCGTTGTGTCTGGTAATTCTTCTGCAACGGTGGCACAGCACAGAACACCCTACAGAAGAGGCCAGACCCTCTGTGCTGTGCAAGGAGGCCGTGACAGAGCTTTGGCTCATACCTGCAGAGCACTACAAGGCCTCACCTACCGCTTCCAGTGCTAGGGTACTGCAAAAAGAGGGGGAAGAAGAAGGTCGCAGCTGCATACTGGGAGCCCGCTCCAGAGAGGACACTTCCACCCCAGCTAATCCCAGCTCCTTGAAGCAACTCTCGGTAAGATAATGAATCCTTTAAATGTTACATCTTGTGTCGTGCATTATTGTGGTGCAGCAACTCTCCACATCAAACAGTCATCAGCGCTATTACAAAGTGGGCTTACGAGAGAGCGGCTGAAAGGCGCTGTGTGAAAAGAAGTGGAAAATTAAAGCTGAAGCAGTCGAAGAAAGGGCTTAATTTACTGGCATGTACAGTATGCAAATGAGATTACTCTCAGCTTAACTGCATCATTTATGTCCATAATAACGGCATCATCATTACAGGGCTCAAATTAAATTACACCATAATTAGCATATCAAAGTGATTGGTTAAAGTTTAAAACAAATACCCAATTTTGTTAATGAACAGCTGTAATTGTCATGTACACTTCAATGAAAACTCCCTAAACAAATATATGTTTTAGAACAGAGAAAGATTTTGAAGCCGACAGGTCTGCAGCTGAGGTAAATTGCCTAAAAAAGAACGACACCGACACTTCTATTAATGTTAATATATGCTCCTCGTTCCCAGGTAATAAAGCATCCCATCAACACAAGCCTTCGCCGCCTGCTTGGTGCCTCCCCGCCTTGCAGCAGGGCCAGCGGCTCCCAGCCCTGTCCCCATCCCCGCCCTGCGTCCGCGGGCTGCTGACACCCAGCACATCAGGCAGCCTACAGTACAATCTGCTCTCATCTAATCGCACCTACGCGGCGGTTTCAGAGGTGGAACTGCTCCGGCGAAGTTTTTGCTGTTCTCGTCTCATTAAAATAAATAGGGAGGTGGGACCAGCGGGTTTGTCACTGTCAGGCTGACAGTCGCCGACGCATTTCCATAGATCAATCACCGCAAATGCACACGGTAAATACAGAGCGAAGCAGCCTCGCGCAGAAGCAACGCTCACGCGGCACGGCCAGGGCAGCGAGGCCGCCGAGCACCAGGCCGGAGCTGTGAGTGCCGCTGCCCGGGCAGAACGGCCCCGCTCCGTCCCCGCAGAGTTCACACCCCTGCACTACGCACTGCCCGGTGTTACAGGAGGCGACACGGGGAATATAGGTTGGCTAAAACTGGGAATGCACTTTCAAATATACCGAACAGGGAAATTGAATGTCTTATTAAATCCGTATTATCAAAACACTGTTCAAAAATTTAAAGAAAGTAGCTTTTCATTTTATTCATCGAGGAATCCATTAAAGCCTAAGCTCTGAAGTAGTATGTAAATTATGTGCCTTTCAAGGTAGAGCTAGGGCAAATTCACTCCATCAACTAATGATGAACCTCATTATGTGCAGGGAGTATTCATAATGAGGAAACAAGCCACCCGCCATTCCAGGTTCTAACATAAATCCCTGCAAAATGTGAATATCTCCACGTCTAATTAAAGGCCACTAATTCCTAACATCCCCTACACGGCCCAAAAAGCAAAAACTAGAAATGTGTTCTAAAAGACATCCTTTGATTTTAAAAACACGCATTTATTTGTGTTTACTGCTAGTGGGATGCAACTGAAAAACAAAAAAGTCATTCCCAGTTTTGTAGGATAAAAGTTTGGGAATGCAAAAGTTTATTTACGCTATCTGACCTGGGCTTACATTTTAAAAAGGATTCTGATTAGCACAGGTCAGGCTGAATAGCTCCACAGAAAAATAAATAAACAGGCAGAGAACAGAAATCTACTAGGACATAAGAAATAACATTGTGAGGAAACAAAAAAAAATAATAAGGAAGACAAGCTTAGCTATCTCACAGTTCTGCCCTGGAACCGTAACTTAAAAAAAAAAAAAAATCTTGCGATCCCAGAATGAACTGGGGAAGGCTGGCAGCAGAGGCAGGAAGAGGGAGAGCCAGAGAAGCAGCCAAGCACACAACAGGTATCTAAAAGATTTTTGGAACGATTCTCGGTTCAGGAAGAAGCTGCTTCCCTGCTTAAGCCCTGCACGAATCAGGGACTGAAGGCAACGCCGCGTAACACAGGCTCGCTGAAGGGCACTGTTCCACGCTCACCTAGACACGCTCCTTCTGCCGACCCGCAGCGCCCACTCCTACCGTCGGAGATGTATTTCTCATTAAGTTTCATAACGCCCAGCGCATCCTTCGCCGGGAATTCATCTGCTCCCGCACTGAATTATGAATTCGCTGAACTCCTGGCAGAGCAGCGGACAGGTTGCCAACTCCCCTGAACGCGAGGTGTGCCAGGGCTTCCTTCTCACTGCTCTGTGTTAACATTTTCCCACATTTCCAAACAAACCTAAGCCTAAGAGCGTTTCAATTCGCAGGAAAAGAAACCGTCCACCGAAGCTGAGGAACGCAGAGGCTTCAAAAAGAGAGAGATGAGATGGCACAGAGGGGTGGGTTACGAAAGGTGGTGACTCCTTGCAGGGCGCGGAGGCACTTGGCCAGCCATGGGAAAGGCTCCGGTCCCTTCAGGTTATGCCAACTGAAAAGTTGGAATCCTCGTGTAAAAACAGCCTCACGTTCCAGCCCTAAAGCAGCTTATTTAGAATTCATGGAAATTCATAGCCACTAAGAGGAATATGTGCACATAAAATCATAAATGCAAAAAAAAAAAAAATCAATATTTAAAAGAATCAAAGAGAGCACACAGATTAAAGTATTTTAGCAACAGCNACGCAAATTTTCTGGAGGTGGGAGGGTTTTTGGGGGGGGGGGGGGCGCAAGGGAGGACGGGGCTCCGGCTTCTTTAAGTTGCATAAAAATAAAACTACACTCCCTAAAGCTGCTCCCCAGCACGCTCGCTCCCTCCTCGCCTCTACGGAGGGCTTCTTTTTNTTTTTTTTTTTTTTTTTTTTTTTTTTTCCCCCTCCTTTTAGGTCAACCAGTCATGCACTGGGAAGCCAACCCTCCAAAAATAACTTGTCCCTCCCCCGGAGCGCCGAGTTGAACAACCTACCTTTGTTCTGGCGCCGGCAGATAACAGCCGGCACGCCGCGGGAGCCG
>VXAV01004107.1:363737-389254 GCA_013399715.1 Alectura lathami
AAAAAAAAAAAAAAAAGTAGGAACTGAAACATACCATCTAAGCCCATAACGATTTAACATAATTCCTCTAAAAAGGCTGCGTGTGAATAGCACAGTTTGTAAACTGCCTGGTGGTAACAGAAGGGTACTTTCTGTTCATATTCACTCTTTAACCTAATCGGAGGAAAAGTAAATATCAGGTCTCAATTTTAATGACTGGCTATAAATAAAAGCTCTTACCCCAAATGCACAGTTTGCAAAGATAACGATTTTAAGTATGATGTCACTAGTGACCTAGTGAACTACGTGGCACATGTCAGACAGACGTCTGTTTCTTAAATTGCAGTAATAAATTAGTAGCCACAGAATCTGTTCTGTCAAGAAAACGTGAAGCTTTTCCTATTCAGATAGAAGTTCAATGAATGTTTCAGCCTAGGTGGGAGAGTTAAGATGGGGGATCTATGGCTGGGCTGGCTGCTCTGCACCGCAAACCCCACACCCTGCCAGAGTCTCTTCTGGCACCCAACTTTACAATAAAACTGCTGCAAACGAGAATTTCTTCCGTACCTTGGAGACGTGGAGTCCAACCCGAGGACTCTGTGCTCACTGAGGACCAAGCAGTGATTCGCACTCCACCTGCAAGAGAAGAGCTTCTTCCTTTTCTTCCACCCCCGGTGCAACATCGCTTCACAGAGCAGACCATGCCGGCAGACCAAGCCTCTGACACGCATGGAAGCTATTCCTCTCGCTGCTTTAAGCATTTGGATTTTAAAACATGGCACGTGCAGACTTGCGTAGTGCCTCCCCTCACTGTGCACACCCAACTACACATCCTACAGCCCTGACCACTAACACCACCTAACGCAGCGCATCCCATCGTCATGACCTTGTTTTCAGCTGCTACTAGATTTGCCCAATGCTAACCATTTGCACTGAACTTTTCCTTGGTGGGCGTTCTGCCACTGGCCAAATTCTTGTAAAAAGCTTCAGCCCGAACTGCTGAGATGCTCCTGAGAGGAGAGAGAAGGAAACCAAGAAGCTACCCACGGCAGGCAGCCTCGAGCATCACTTCTTTGAGAAGCCACCGAGCTCCCACGCGTCATGGAAAGTTCTAGACATAGAAAACTTCAGCCCAACTGGCTTGGTATATAGTCATTTGGGGAACAACTGGGTTTTTCACCAAAAGGCATGGGTCATTTTACTCTAGAAATCTTACTTTTTTTTTTTTTTTTTTTAATAGAAACAACATTGACCTATTTTTTGGTATAAGAAATTAGAAATTA
The DNA here is from genome assembly GCA_013399715.1 of Alectura lathami. Taxonomy (NCBI): domain Eukaryota; kingdom Metazoa; phylum Chordata; class Aves; order Galliformes; family Megapodiidae; genus Alectura; species Alectura lathami. Next base: position 365,000 of record VXAV01004107.1, read on the forward strand.
TTGTTATTATTCTTTGATGCTATGTTGCTGTTTTCCCCATGAAACACCAAGGCTGTTTGCTCTTACTCAATCCTATGCACAGAACCGGTAAAAAGCTTTATACACAAAAAAAAAAAAAAACAACCACCACCAACCCAACATGTAACAAGCCCCCTACAGGAGGGAGGAACGCATGGCTAAGACCTCCCACGTCTGACTCAAGGGCCCATGCCCTTCAGCACACAAAGGCCCACTGCCTTTTCCTCCGTCCATCCTCTTTAAAAACCAAACACCGAAGCCTCCCTCTGCTCCCACTGCCCTTGCTGAGCTGCCCCCTCCCCATCAGGCTCATGACACCCCCGGGTGCTGCGGGATGCACCTTCCAAGACCCACACGTCCCACAGGGAGGGGACGGGTGCAGCGGCTCCGCTCCAGTGCTCGCAGATTGCTCGCCGGGTAGAGCTCCGAAGGAGCTTGAGCTTATGATAAGCAACGGCATACTTAACAGTTACATATTACTGTTCATGATAATGCAATATTTCATTTGGGTGATTTAGAAGTCCCTCTTGACCAACTTACAGTGAGACACCAAACGCTTCATCAATCACAACCATTTTTATTCACAATCCAGTGCAAAAACTACAGGGAGAGTTGAATTTTCAGTAACTCATTGGGGAGGGCATTGCTACTAGCACTGAAAATCCTCCTATCTCACCAATTTTTATGTTAGATTCAAATATATTTTCTTTCTAAGCAGCATTCCATTTTCCTGCATCTCTCTGCCACGTTTCTTATCATGGCAGGGGGAAAGAGTATCCAATTTAATATCTGTTTTGCAGGACAGGAGATTTTTTCATATCTTATGCACTAAGGAAAGCTGCAGGGGATGGCTTAGCAGGCTGAGCATCAGGTTTTAAATACCTAGACTCCCTGGAACCACAGATCCCATCAGGTCGACTGAGCCCTTCATGTTCCTGGGGCAGATAAATTAAGTGTCATGCTGTTTACTTTGCTGGGATCTTTCCAGCGAGACCTCTGCAGTAGAGGTCCTGTCTGTTTTGCATGGAGTTTAAGGTTAAAGTCTCGTGGCTAAGGCACAGCACCGGGTGCCACCTTGATCTCCCTAATGCTAATGGCAATTCTGCCATTTCTGTTAAGAGAGACATTCCAGGGATCTGCTCCCAAAGCTTGCTCCAACGTCAGCGTATGACTGAAAATTATTCAACAGCCTATCTGCCTCGGGTTTGTTGACTGTTAAAGCAAAAAAATACATATACACCTCCCAGATGTTTAATTCATAAAGTTATACAAAACTGTCAGATCTGTGGATGACAGAAGAGAGATGCATCATTTTTACAGCCTGGATTTTGTGGCTGCAGGTAACCCTATGTTTCTGCGAAGTCATACGCCCTTCCCGCTGCCGGGCACCGCACAGCTTGCTCCCGTCGTAGCCGAGCCCACCAAAATCAATGGCTCACACAAGGAGCCTGTTAGAAAGGAATACCTGGGGAGCAGTGGTATGAAACGCTCACAAAAGCCGAAATGTTCATAACAATCACAAAACTTCACAGTTCAACAGATGTGCAGAGGCACGCACCCATATTCACACACACACAAAACCCTCAACCTTGAACGTTTCTGAGAGGTCGCTCCATCTCCAGAAGGCCCGATTCACGGAACAGACCCACTGCTGAGGAAACAGGACACTGAGGGGGCAGCTGTAATGTGCTCTTTGCACCTACTCCTGGCCTTACTATTTCCTTCCCAGCTGCCATTAGTTTAATGCATGGCGATACACTTCCCCCTCAGAAAGGAAGATGAAGGCCAACTACAATGCAACAATTAAAAAAACCTGTGCTCTTCACAATCATTTCCCTTTTAAGTAGAAATTAAGCAGAAAACATATTTCCTTTTGAACTGGTTAGGGAAAAGACGGTATTTTGATTTGTTTTCACAGCAGCTGACAGCACACACTCAGCGCTTAGGGTACCAGAAACAATAATTAACACTCCTAAAATGTTGGCGTCGCAGTACCACACCAAAGGTTAAGCCTGACTATGGGCTGTGCTGGCAGGAATCCCACCTCAGGTGGTCTCCAGTGACATGCAGCTCCCACACTTGCCTCTCAGTACCCAGGGACCCGCTGGAGTTCTGGCAGTGCATCAGCCTATGGGCCCTGCTGGGCTGGGGTAGGAAAAGAAACAAGGAGCGGTTCTTCAGCTCAGCTTAGGTACTGCGACACAAAACCTGGTTTTTAATGTTATTTGGCTAACCAGAGGACATGGTTATCAGTCCAGTTTTGGAAACATCCCATATCCAAGCTAAGGAATCCAATGTGGTAAATGTATTATTTGCACTGCAGAGGGAAAAAAAATGTACCAGGGAAAGGAACCAGACCATTATTTCTGGATAGAACCCGTTTTTACAGCAGTGTTTGGGATTTTTTTCCTTCAGATGCAGGACAAAGATCACAGAAAGGCAGATGGGGATATTCCCTGTCAAGCCTTGGTAAAGCAAACCAATGAAAACCAGACCAAAGCAAACCCAGCCAGCTGACTGCTATGGAGAACAAGGACTCAGCCCAAAATCTGTCTGTTGACTCTGGAACCTCAGTGTCTGGAAGTCAGGCACTCAAAAACTGCCCGTCAGATTTAAACACCTTGGTTATGATTCTCAGGGTCCATCCGACACACTCAGCTGTGGCAGGGGACAGAGGGAAGTCAGTGGATGGCCAAGAAACAAAACTAAAATCATTACAACAGAACTCTTCCACGCACGTTTTGAAGCAATTACTGAACCACCTCGTTAACTGCTTAGACGAGGAAGGACACACACCCCTGACAAAGCTCCTGCCCACCACGAAGCCCCTGCCATATGGCTGGCTTGCAGGGGCAACTGCAAGCTCACAGAGCCTCACAGAGCCCTTAAGAAAAGGAGCAGGAGCCAGAAGATGGAAGCTTCCCTCTGCCACACACCCGTCTCTCGGAGCTCCGCCTTCCCATCCCTCCTGGCTCAGCCTAGCGAGATGCCCTCCATATTCCCACCTGCCCTCTCTTTGCTCTCTGCCCAGGAAAACACAACTGGCCCAAAGTGCTGGGCCAAAGAGCCAGCACTGGCGGCTCTTTTAGCGCTAGGCAAATCCTTCATGTCCAGCATGTCCCTGAATGCACCGAACCGTGGCCAGAGCCTTGCTACAGGTCCCCCAGCTCAGACAGAGTGAAGCAGAAAAGAAAATCATCGGCCCTGACTCAAACCTCCTGTTTCAGTGCTTCAAGTCGCCAGTGGTCATCAAGGAGACTTTCGGATGTGCCGGCGTGTTCAGAGGGAAGAAGTCAGAGTCAGCGCTGTGCCTCCTGCAAGCGATGCTGCTTCCGGCCAGCTGCAACCCAGGGTTAGGAATGGAAAGGACAAGGTGGATTTTAGATCAAGGCAAAATATCCCTCCTCTCTGCCTATCAGGTCTGAGGGGTAAAAGATGAAACAGGATGGAACTGGTTTTGGTTTAAAGCTGCAGAGGAATCACAGGGATAGAGCACTTACAGAGAAATGTATTTTCATGTAAACTTTTATGCTCCCATCCCTTGTAACTGGACATCAGGGAAGATGTTAATAAACACCAGGGCAAGAAAAACACAGTAAAAAATATCAGACTACAAACCCATCTCTTCCAAGACCTTAGAAATAGCTCTGCAGCTATATACTGCAGGGAGCCAAGCACACTGAAATGCAAGTTTGCATCTTAAACATAAGCACACATACATACAAACAAGGCTCTGCAGCTGTCTGTCAGCCGCACCACAATATCTTCCAGGGTCAGTACTGCTGCTCGTGTTACAGTGCTCGTAATACAGCTGCAGATCAGGCCCCCAAGAAGAGGCCTTGGAAAGAAGCTGAAATAGTGACAGTTTGCATTGCTGGGGATATTTCTGAGGCACAGTTGCTGTTTACTGTGTTGCTATTTCCAAGCGAGCTGCAAAGTCCACCATCCATAAAATACAAGGAGGCATTTCTTTGGGTGTGGGACCTGCACACACAAGGAGGAGGACCAGACCTTCAGTTGGGCAGAACTCCCCTGGAACACTCCTGGCCTGCTGTACAGTAGAGTATTAGGCCCACAAAGAGGAAAACTACATCCCAAATCTCCAGTTACGAGGCTTCTCTCAGTATATATTTATGCACAAAGCTCAAATAATTTAATACCATGCCTCACTAATCATGTGAGTGCACAATTTTTGCAGGGGCAAACGGATCTTGTGCATTTTTATTGTGCATCTATTGCTCCTTGCTTAAGAAAGATGCCTCAGAAGCTCACTGGTACTTTTAAAGGTGGTATCTATCCGTGCCATATACAATCAAATGTGATTAATCATAGGCTCACTAGGAGAGATTAACCTACTCTACAAGGAGTCAGAAACTACTCGTAACGATGGCAAATCACAGCATATGGCCAATTGGACAACTTCATTCCACTTCAAAGGGAAATTAAGTAATACACTCTGGGGTATATTCTCCTCTTGTTACACTCGCAAATCCCCATTAATGCTAATGATTGCACAAAGTGTAAGAAAAATGCTACAAACACATAAAACAAAGCAAGATTGGTCAAGAATATGCAAAAGCATATGCAGAGGGATCTAAAGAGCGTTTAAATGAAACACAGCTTCTTTCTTCCTTTCCTTCCTTAAAAGCAAATGGCATGCAGTATTGCAAATATATACAATTTGCCAACGCATGTGAAAACTACAATTCATGAAGAACAGTGAAATAGAAACCTGAAATCCAAGGCCAGTACAAGTTCAACATCTTAACTGGAGATCAGAAAACTGGCTCCTCAAGTAAAAAAGAACATCAATTCCATTTTTTTCTAAGAAAACCATTTCCTACCAACTTTGAAAACAAGAATGCCTACAGTGATCTGATTGGACTCTCTGTGATTGTTTTGGCTCAGCTCCCTCATCCCTCCTCAGCTGGGTGGCTCACTGTTAGTCTAACCACGAGGTTCAGAGGGTTCTCTTCTTATTAACCTTCCACTTCACGTTTCCAATTTTAGAGAGAAGTAAAACCATCTTTCAGAAATGTCACTTATACTCAGTTACTTCCGAGGGGAGAGCTCACATTTATGTCCACATCTGTGATGTGAGCCTACTGTGGAAGGACAATACAGAGTTAATAGATGGGGGCTTGGCCTCTCTTTACTGCCCTTGAACGGTTTCTTATTTGTTTGTTTATCTTTCAGAACCATCACAAGAGCAGTTTGATGGCTCCAAAAGGGCTTTGAACTGTTGCCCAAGTTTTGATGCCCAGACACAAAATGAAATAAGGAGAGGATCCCTTACACTCAGCCTGGTGATGGCAACCTGCAACATGCATGGTGCTGGGGCAGCCCCACAACTGGCTGCACCTTCACCACACACCCCATGCCACACCCCGCAGCCCAGCAACGCTTGGGTGTGAGTGTGAAGTGAGGAGTGGAAGCACAATAACTGCTCCTGAAAAACTGCCCCCAGGATACCCCTGCCATGGCCTGAGTCCTCCTTGCAGCCAGCTGTTATTGCAAGCCACAGGAGGTTTTCCAGCACGGTTATTAGCACCACCTCCGTCAGGGCTGTTCAAGATGAATCTTGTCTTTGAGCAAGCAAGAAAAATTCACAAGGGAAAAATCAGATTTGGAAACTAACCGTTTTGTAATCTCCTGCCACGCAATTTGGTTTTCAGGCAAACTTCCAGCCCTTTCAGTAGCAAAAAAAATAGACAAATTCTCTGCCTTCCACCATCTCGTGGTGCATTAAGACCAGGGCACGATATGATACCACACGCATCGCAAAGCTGCACGAGCGGGAGTGACGCACCCATGCATACTGGTAGAGGAGACAGAAAACATACCATGTGAAATAAAGCAGAGCCAAAATAACCACTTCTGTTACAACAAATCCATCTTCCCATGTTCCCCTCCCGACTTCAGCACGGCTGTCCTGGCTGCGGTGCACGCAGCAGGAGCACCTGGGCAACCCGCGGTGCCGCTGCCAGCTGAAATCCTGCCCTCTGCATCAGGGCTGGCAGCTGCAGGCTCCAGCCAGAGAAAGGGCACGAGACGAGGGGAGAAGAAACCCTGGCAGAGACGAGAGCAGCGCTGAGCACTGCGACGCGCTCCCAGATAAGGGCAGTGCAATAGCCCGCTCCTATCAGCAGACACGAGTTCAAGGTCAGCCTTGATGCACTTACTGAAAATTGACACTGCCCGCGTCCTGCAGTCAGCACAACTTCAAATAAAGCCTCCCAATTATTAGCAGTAATGTTGTTTATTATTGCAGGGCCTCAGGACAAACAAAAATGGAGCCCCATTGTGCTCAGTGTTGTACAAAAAAGCTTAATTAGCCTCTTCATAGGTTGTTCCCTTGAGCTTTTTTTAAACAAGATATTTTTGAATATAAATAAATTCAAATTTCAGAATTCCAGAAATCCGTTTCCTGAAATGTGCTTCCGTAAACAATTAAAGAAACTATGCCTTCCCAAATTTCAGCTGTACACCAAACATAACTCTTGTCTACTTTAAGAAAAATTTGTTATAAAATCTTCACCTTTGAGATATAAGTAGATTTTTCCCTTCTATTTTTAAGCCAGGATTTGAACTTTACTTTTTTTCTTCAACTATGTGAACTTTGGGAAATGACAGATTTTCTGTTGTTTCTCTCCTCCAGATACAATTTTTATGTGTCAACAATAAATATCCTAAATGTACAGGGATATTCACAGATTGGAAAAACAAATTAAGATAACACTATGAATCGGCCTGAGAAATCTGGAGGCACGGCAAGAGCTCATGAGTTCAGCATGATAACAAAAGCAAGGCACATCTAGATAAGAGGAATACCTCTTAGGGCGGTCAGTACAGGAAAACCTGAACGAGTTTCGGGGAGGAAAGTAAAACCTCGGGCTCCTTTCTCTTTCTGTGGAGGCATCTGATCACGTACAATATTGGAGATGCCCAAGTACCACACCAGCACTTGTACACTGTCCTCAGCTGGCAGACCACTTGCTAATTCAAAGGTGGAAGGAAGAAGTGGCACGTGAGGTCAGAGGAGATCACCTCATCCTTCTGAGCATCGCTCACCCACGCTCTCAACCATCCCCAGCTTCTCAGTGGATGGGTCCTGAGCACCAGACCATCACCTGGAAGCATTCTCTGACCGTTTTTAAATGCAAATAACTCCTGCTGAGTCTCCACCTCACTCAGACTGGTACCAATGATTTACAGGTCACCAGCTATTACATCCTGTTATCTAACCCTTCGGACTCTGCTTGCTTTCGTTTTACCGCCACTGTTCCCTGATGCTGCCATTCCCCTTTGAAGGCACCTGTTCAATTCAGCTGCACTTGAAGACCACACTTTGTATTACATTTTCGCCAAGCTTATTCTAGTGATTTCTTGGCAATAAATGCTGTTTGGATACCCCACACCAAACCCTGATCACTGTTATTCCCCTTGCCACAGGCTAAACCAGTTAGCTCCTCAGAGCAAATTGAAGAGCTTGCTTCCATGTCCTGGTCCTTTGGAGGAAGGACACAACTGTCCTCCGAGACAAGGAAGAAGCTGACTCAGAAACTGGGGTGTGTGTGGAAGCTCTCCAGAACTAAACGCCCTCAACACGGTCATTTCCCTGGCATGGTGAAATAAAGAAGATATAACAAACTACTTTGCAGGCAGAGGATAAAGTCAATACAGTTGATTCAGGCAACAGAAATTACAGCATATTGCCTTACATACATCCACGCTCCTTGTTCAAGGCGGAGTTGCCCAGTTCCCGACCGAACCCCCAGCTCTGCAGCACACACCCCTCTACAGCACTCGGCAGCCCCTGCTTGACATTAGTACTAAACAATATTCATTAAGAGCGTAACACTAAAGTGCAACACGTAAGTAAATCAGACTCTTAATGCTCTATTTTACAAATTTCATGGGCCACTGGGGATAATTAAAAGGGTAATTATATAAAGTTGGTGCAGTTTTGAGACTCAAATGACATTTTCTGCTTTAAAGCACTCAATAATCTGGTATTTTTCTAAGACAGTCTTTATACTTTTATGGTCAAGCAGCATAAACAAACAAGAACTGCTTTTTGAGATGTTTTGACTACTTTTTTTCCTCTCTCTCCCCAACTCTTTTCCTTGATCAAAACCATTCTCTACCTATTCCTAAAACTCCTTCACTGAGATACCAAGAGAAACGAGGCCTTTTGCAAAAATCACTGATCACTATAAAATGATACTGAGCCTCAAGTCTGGTTTTAACTGTAGCTCTGAACAAAAATGGTATTGCTTTGGGTGTTTACAGCGCTGGAGTGCTGTTTGGTTTGTCACTGTGTTTAACCACTGCTCTAAAGCTAGCAAAGTACATTACTGGTAGTAACAGCTCATGAAAAATACAGCGAAGAAACTGCTAGTGGCAGAAGCATTTAACTTTCTTGTTAGCAGCCTCCCCCATGTGGCACTTTAGCACCAGCAAGTTGTTTATTATGTTCTGTGCCAGGCAAAACTGATTAAATGGGGCTCTTAAGAATCAAAGCGTTATAAATTCATGGAAATACAGCAAGCAATAAATTCCATGGAATTAAAAGCTTACTAGTGCTATTAGCATTTCAGGGTGTTTGCATTGTTAATAGTGATGTGCAAAAATGATGTTCCTGTAAGACAAGGCAAACCAACAGAACATATGCGTTAGCTGCTACATTTTTACACAATGTCATCATTACTTGTAAATTCTTTTCCCCCAAACTAAAATGCTCATTAATGTTTTAAAGAAAAACCCGAACCAAAGCAGTGGTCCATAGACCAAAGATTTACATCCCCAGTAAAACACAAGTACTACACGTGAAACAAAATGCCATTATGACTCTGTGACAGAGCTGGATACCCCAAAGCAAAGGCTTACCCTGGAAGCAGAGAGCGGGGCAAGGCAGACCTGGCAACATGTTACAAGACAACAACTTGCTTGGTGCTAACCTAACAATTTAATAAGTAAAGTCAATGCACAGTAATTATTAATATCTAAAAGAAAGGGCAAGTCAGCCTGAACTGGTGGTGAGTAAATCTCTCACTCGCTCTCCAAAGGGAGATCTTTACTCCAGGTGCCTCTGTCATCACTCCATGGAAATGGCTCTGGTGGCAGGCAACGAACTTCTCCTGCGACACTGCAGGGCTCTGCACATCCCACTAACGCCAGGCTGGCCTTAGTCCCTCCCTCATGCCCATCTGGCTTCAGGTAGCCCATAACTTTGTACATGGAATTCCTTTCAAGTGGAAATTTAGCAAAGAAGCCTTCTTAGGTATGTGGCCAGGTGAGAGGGGAATGGGGAACACTTCCCAAAACTGTACAGAAATTAGGCTTTGCAGAGGTTTTGTTTTAAAAAAAGGAAAAAGGCACACCTTTGTGAGCTGCCTGAACACACAACAGACAGATAACCTAACCTGCGATGTGCCTCTGAGGGGGCAAACCCGTCTCCCATTGCAGATGGGAAAATCAAATCACAGCTTTGCTGCCACAGTTAAGGTTTGACAACAATAAAGAGTAAGTTCTGGATGGTCCATCATGCGCAGCTGGCAACGTACAAAAGTCAAGAAAAAATGTGAAGGCTTTGTCCAGAACAAACAGTACCCATGCCACGAAGTGACTCAGCTGCAGAGGTGGGAAACCAACCCCAAGCCCCAACCGCCAGGCCCATGCCCCGAGAGAAGCACGCGTTGCCAGCAAAAGCCCTCTCCCAGGACTGAGGGGGCTGACATTTTGTTTGCCTCCAGCAAAACAAAACAAAGCAGTAGGTTTTAAACTGCTCATAGGCACGCTGTCTTTTTGATGTATGCGTGTCCTGGCAGTCACACATCTGCATCAGGAGAGAAATAGCCTAGCTTTTGGCAGTTATTTAGTCCTTTTCATCTGAAAGTTGAAAATACACCGCCACTGAACCTTTGCAGCTCAGGGTTCTGCATATAAAAAGCAGCTGCTGAATACACGCGGGGAACGAGGGCTTTTTCTTAATGTTTGAACAGTTCCAAGTTCAAACCCATTAAAGTCCAGGTCACACCAGGATCATGTCACTATTAATGCATCCAGTTACATGCTGAGGGAAACCCAATATAAAACCATGATAAACTCGAGTTCTCCCACAGCGACACACTAAGGTCGTACCCAGATGATGCCACAGCGACCAGACAGGATGGCAATGACAGAAGAGAAAATCTAGGACAATTATCAGGCATAACTGCACACAGCTTTAAGTAAAGGCCTCCTCAGGTGTCCACAAAGCTCGTTAGGACCCTTCTTCCTCCTACTCTTCTTCTGGGGAGAGAAATTCTTGTCCTGTTGATGCCATCTCCCACACACCAGGTTCCCACGCAGCCCCCTCCCACAATGCCAGCAGCTCATCCTCCACTTGTCTCATGAAGGTGAGCGTGAAGTCCCCTAACCCCACTGCTCCTTCTGAGGGCCCATCTCTGCAGATGGGCAAGGTCTCACCCACCCATAGGGGATCCCACAACTGGCCAACCCCAACCCCACAATGGGAAGCAGAGGCACTGGGGTCTGCCCTCCGCAGGCTCCCCACTGCCTCCTAATGCAGCTGGGAGCAGTCCTCCTCTTCCTAGGAGGAAAGACAGACACACAAGAGAGGAGACACAAGCAAAGGGCAGAGGGGAACTGAAGGAGCATGAACTTATGGTGCAGCTCTTAGCAGTCCTACAACCACACTCACCGCTCACGTGGAGGAGGCATGGGCAAGGAGGAGGAAAAGGAAGGAGCTGGTTTACAACGCTTCTCCTCGAGTCCAGAAACACGTGACAATATCACCAGAAATCACTTCGGGGAACAGAAACAGAAACTAGAGCTCAACCACCAACCCAGCTATAGCAGGAGGTGCCAGGCATAATCACATCCATCTTTCGTCACTTAAATTATCAATTACTTCCCATGGGAAAATAGCTTTTCCTCTGTCTCCCTGGCACGGGTGCCCCCGCAGCAGACAGTGGCAGCACTCAGGGCTTCCTCATGCTGCTGACACCTTGACATGGACACTGCTACCTGAGAGACAGGACAGCAGACGACACAAGAGGTTGGAAAGAACAGATTAAGTTTAAGGGACAAACAGTTTTTCCTAATGTCCTACAAAAAAAAAAAAAAAAAAAAAAAAAAAAAACCTCAACGAAACCTTACGGTCTGCGAAGATTCCCATGCAATGCATCAGCCAGAAGGTTTGTCCCCCTGCAACAGTCCACCACGAAGTTTTAGAGAAGTAGCAGGCGCACGCTGTGCACATGGGATTTACACTGCACACGTGGGATCTGCACTGTTCTGTAGGCAGTTCTCCAGAACTCCTCACAAGGTTAATCACCTCAGCAAAAGACTGTGCATGCTTTCAGAGATTCAAGTTTGTTGTTGTTGTTATTGTTTTTAAATAAAGAATAACTTCAATATTAAAATTCAAATGATCTGAAAAGTACTGCATCATGCATTCATGTCTCATTAAGGAGAAGTTTTAATAAGCCGAAGTCTGCATTTTAAAACTACATTTTTTCAGTTATACAACTTTCAGAAGGATGGGGCAGATTCTCTTTCTAACTACATGAATACAAACCTAGATCATTCTGTAAGTTTTAAACAATATTTTGTCTAATTATTATCTTTTTTTCCCCTCCAAACCATGTATTTATCTGCTGTGAAATCAACGGCAGAAATGAATTGTTTTAAAGATGGCAGACAGTAAATAACAAGTTTGGAACCTTGCAGCCTTACCCGGGCAATTTGTCTCATATAATTGACTCAGCAGACATGCTTACAATTTCTTACAACTTTTACAAGACCTCCTGTGGGTTTATTTTAACATTCTCCAAAATGGAGCTCAGAGCTTTGAACACTCATAGCAAGCAGCACCAAAAGCAATCATCTATCCCCCCTTAAAACAAAAGGAAACAAACAATAAAAGCACACATTATTTCTCACTGGACATCAGATCTCAAAGGAATAAATACGCAAAAGAATTTGTGCTTCTTCAGAAACCATTTTTCAGCTGTTTTCCAAGACTAACATTTTTAACAGCGTCCAAACTGTGTTCAACAAAGCTTTTAAAAACATTTTTTTCCCCAATAAAAATTATCTTGCCCAATTATTAGAATGAAATTTAAAGGAAGACTGATGACAGCATTGAGCAAACACAAGCTGTAAAAATAACTGCATGACATTTTTCCAGTTAAAAAGTGGTTAAAAAAATCCCCCTTGCCCCCCCAGAAGGAAATGGTCTCATTGCCTATATTATTGATTTATGCTGCTGTTGGCTTTTAAATGTAGCACTTTCTATTTCTAAGATCTTTACAAACAATTACTAATGTCATGACTGTGTACCTCTGTTCCATTGGTGGAAGTGCCCCAGTAGCAGGAAATGCTGTGGCCTTCCACAGACGTTTCCTTCCAGCAGTGGGATCCACTGACCCTTAACATGTCACAGAATTAAATGAACCACTTGCCTTACAACTAATATGGACAAACACAAGGGCTATTAAAAATAACAAAAAGGGTATGGCAGGAGAAGAAAGCAGACCTATTACTCAAAAGATACCAATTCATCTTTGTTTGAAAAAAAAAAAAAAAAAAGGAAAACAATTCTACGTCTTTAAAACAAAGTAAGAGAGACATCATCATAATTCAACAAAAAAGTATTCTGAAAAGCCGTATTATAAACTACTGATATTAATGGTTTGCAATGGAAATGACGTCAGAGCCTTAGTTGCAAATATCCAAATGTTTGTGCTACCCTACTAAAAAAATAAACAGTGAGCTCAGAGTCAGAAATGACCCTTTTGAGCAACTAGGCAGCCTTGCGCAAAGCACGGTGAGAAGTACGTGGCCAGCAGAGGTGGGAGAGCCCCAAATTAAAATTCACAGATTGCACTTAGCAATTAAACATCTCAGAGGTGGCGTCTGAAGTTCCTGCCATTAGCAGCAATGAAAAATGCTTTCATATGTTGCAATGAGAAATATGGGCAAGCAATCAGGGCCAAAAACTTTTTTTTTTTAATGCCTTGGCTTTAGTATGAGCTTCCAAACAAAAAGGGTGGCCTCCTGTAATGCCCACTGACATCACTGGTCTTGTACTGCTGCCACCGTAAAATATTGTTGCTACCGCCGTAGGACAGTCACTTCAGCATGCCAGAAGATATATCCTGGCATGGTGCAAGGCAACAGGCAATGACCTAAGAGATGACCAAATAAAGTACGGAATATGCAATAAGGATCGACTTCTGGTGTCATTTGCTCCCATTCCTAGATTTTACAACACCGAAGCGAGTACCGTCTTTGCGACATTTTTTTTAAAGGCAGGCTTCAAGCCTGCAAACGCACGGTGCTGTGAGACACCAGCGGGCAGCAGCATCGCCCCGAACGCCCTCAGAAGGAAACCTCAGAGCTGGATCTCCCCATCCCTTTGTTTTTGTGCTCACGGCAGAGCGTGAGCTCAGGCTATCTGATCTGCAGCGAGACCGACGCCGTTCCTACCTGTGCCATCTGCAATCCTTCCTCGCCCATGATACAATAACACGCAGCATGTCCTGGCATATTACCCAGCTTGGTCTTGAAGAAACAGGCTGGAAATCGCATGGCTTGTACTGCACGGTGTATTATGAACATTTCCTATGCTTTTTCCTAGGTGTACCTGCAGCCAGGCCAAGTTAGAAAAGGCACGCAGCGGCATAACCTGCTGAACACAGTGCACAGCAAAGCCACAATCTGTACAGGCGAGGAGAGGCTGATCCTGGACCACAAGAACAAGCTCCAACTTCCTGAACATAGCTCTTATGTCACCCTTTCCCAAACAGCACAGGCCAACAAGTCCAAACGCCTTCAACAGCGCTGCCCACGGCTGAGACTACAAAATCCTTCACAGAGGCATCAGTACGGCACATCGTGTCCCCCGGGGATGCATGCAGCTAGATCTCCCACATGCACATGGAGGGCGGTGGGGGGACTGCAAACACTTGCCCACAGCGTTTGCCAACATGGACATTTTTTGCACAAAACTCATTGGATGAGGGAGGTTGTGCCTCCTCTGATGACAGCTTGGTCTAATGCACCGCACAGCCCTTCGCAGCAACTGACAGGCACCAGCGAAACCTTCGTGGCTGCTGAACGTGCAGTGACAACCTTCACATTTGGGCCATTTTCAATACAGGCAACAGTTTTTGGCCTGTGGCCATAGACTAGACCAGAGGTTTCCAAACCCAGAGGTGTGTGAGCCACTCAGCCTTGTGCTTCACCTTCTCCACAGTTTTGCATGAAGTCATACAAATGAGCACTTGCATTTTACTGAAGATCGTATCGAGCACCTACTAAGTTAAATGGAAGAAACACCTCAGGATTATGTAAAATACTGGCCAAATCTTACTCACTTTAGCATTCTTCATGACAACCAGAAGGATTTGGTCCAAAAGCATCAGATAAGAGGATCAAAACCTGCTACTGACTATCTTAAGGCTGAGAAACATATTTTTCTACCAGCCCACTTGAAGATTTATAATACATTAAGGAACATTAAGGAGAAGAAGAAAAGCTAAATGGGCCAAAAGCAAACAAAAGAAGCATGTTCTCTTGAGATTGCTAATGCTGGCAGACAATAGCACAGAAAGAACTCCTCTGACAGATCTTTGAAGTCTTCAATACAGCTTGCTACTGGTCCATGTTAATGAGATTTGCTCAAATACTTTAAATTATTCCAAAATGTCTTGATCTATTTTCTAAATCTTTTTTACCCAGTTGCTTCAGAGAAGTCACAGCTTTACCAGTCTCTGGACTAAACTTTTCATTAAAAAAGGTAAGGTTTAAAAACAGCTGTGCCGCCAAAGACATACATACAACCTTTTTGGGGGGGGTTTAACCACAGAACATGCAGGTAATACTCTAACTTCTATTACCACAGTTTACAGAAAGGCTTTCCACCAGACTGTACTCTTCAGTTTGAGCAACTCAAAGGTCTTACCAAGAAGGGCACGTCAGCCTCTCCCAACAAGCAGAAAGTCAGTGACACCAGTCTCAGATGTGGCCTGACAGACCCTCGCAGCTCCAGCTACGTGACTGACATCCCACCAGCAGCAGACAGCAAGGGGGCCTCCCAAATCCCCTTTTCCTACTGGGTTTACTATGAGCACTGATGCAAAATGCTTCCAGTGTGGCTGTGTGATTTGGGCCTGTTGCAGAGAACACTTTGAAGAAAACATCCAGGAAGCAGGTTGTCTGCCCCACCACATGCTTCTGACTGCCATAAACTCAAAAGTCCAAAATTCAAACTGCATGTGCTGGGAACAAAGGATATTTCTGTGCACGATACGCTCTAAGACCATTAGATCAACAGCAGGGAAAGCCAAGGTGCCCAGCCCAGTAGGGAAAACATCATCCCTACTGCCTGATGTGCAGGTATCACCGTCACCAGCCTGTGCAGAAAACAGGAGGAAGGACTTCACCAGCACGTCTCCTGCAAAGACGCTGGTGAAGGGGAGCACTGGGAGAGAAGATGGGCACACCATTAAGTCCTTCACGAACAGAAACGCCTCTTATAAAGTTTGCTTCAGGGCTTTAACTTTTGTCCAGAGCTCCCCTGTTAAGGAATCACACACAGGTAAAAAGCAGAGCCCAGCAAAGATGTGGCACAGTAACACATCAGCACGGTCTGAGAACTAAAAATGGTGAGAATATGGGAGAGGAAGTGGAGTTTTTCATCCCAGAACCACTTTGTTTTCCACACAAAATGTGCAACCCATCTTTTTGTATTGAGCTTAAGAAGAAAACCCCTTCTGACCTTTCTCCTGACTTGAAGGGAAGGAAGAGAGGAGAATATATATACATACAGTGAAAGTTAGAGCTGAGACCCACAGACTTATCTGTTGAGCATCTAATTAGGTACTGAGATACAGAACACAGCTTCTGTTTTATTATCAACATTTAATCAGCATTTAGCTCTGACAAGCATTAAGATTTGAAATTTTAAACTAAGCGTAACTTTGCTAAATCCTTTGTGTTGATTTTTTCCCTGTAAAGGGTTTTCTGCAGGATCCTGTCTTTGCTATCTTGAAGTCTGCATGTGTCTTTTGTTATCAATAATGTACAACTTTACTAGCATGTTTTGTACTTTTCAATTTTTCAACATGCAAGCTATCCCTGATTTACAATGTTCACTGAATGCTGTTTGATTATTGAAAATGCTTTTACATACACTTAAACAAATGAATGCTCCTGGACAACTAACACAATTGTCCATAATTCTGTAAAAATACATTTCCCCACCCTTCTGCCCAAATCACACATTTCAATTCAAATTCATACTTTGAGGAAAAACTGGCATATAATTAAGCATTCTGCCTAACAGTGCTAAATAAAGGAGAATGTAAACACCTTAATTCCGAAGGTTTAACCACCAAAGCTCCTTTCTGTATCTACTCAGTTTGCACCTCTGTTCAGAGCTCTTTGGAGCTGATAGAAATTTAAGGGGAAAAAAAAAAAAAAAAAGGCAACAAAGAAAACACAAAGCATAAAACTCTGTTTTACCAGGTCTGCCCTGCATCCCAGCGCGCACGCCCGGGGCCACGCGGCCGCTCCTCCAGGAGCACAGAGTCCTGCTCTGTAAGTGCACCGAGCGGCTTAGCTGCTAACTCAGAAGATGGGATTTCACCTGGAATTAAGCTATCAAGCAATTGAGCTCAAACTCAATCAACCAAACCCTTAACCTTCCCTGTTTCAGTGGCACAGCTCTAATTAGGACTCTATCGCTATTTCCATTACTATCTCCTATCCTCATGGTTTATTATCTCGGCAGTTTCAATTCTCACCCAGTTGAAATTTGACATCCAGTTTCTTAGACCACATATCACTCACTATGGCTTTATTTTGTGATACATTTTGCAAGATCATGGACAGATCCTGGAGCAAACAGCTTTCTGTTGTGAACAGCACCCCACAATGCAGTGGGAGCAACCCAAATCCACACCTTGTCGCGCAAGTAAGTCCCACCATTAAAGGATGCACAGAAAAACTCTATTTTTAAATGGTGAATTTTATTTTGCAGTTTGAAAATGTGCTTGGACATGTGTCCCACGTGCATGTACCACAGTTAACCTATGGTGTTTTCTCTAGTCCTCAGTGTCGTCTAGTTTGGCTGAGCCCATTATCAGCTACTGGGTGAGACCCAGCCTGGGACACCCAGGAGGTCAGCCTGGAAGACGTAACAATGCTCCTCTGCAGTGAGCTATTCTGTGAGTCACCCCCACTGATGACTGCTGAAGGATGCACACCAGAGGGTATGCCTGGCACATGTTGTGTCCTGATGGCAGCAACAGACAATTTGCTTTTGTAGAAATAGGTTATAAAATTCAGGCTGGTCTGAACACGTAGCATTTTGCCTTTATCACAATCAAAATTATGAATTTTCCTAGGTCAAAGAGCATTACGGCCACACAGCAACCATGGCTTCACAAGAATGTCAGCACTCTCAGGCAGTCTGATGCACCTGGGACTTGATTTTTTTCCTTTCTTCACAAAAACCGAAAGGGGGAACTTGCCACTTGCTGGGCAAGGAGTCACTATCTTAATCTGCAGTATCTGCTAGTCTCCTATTTTTTTTTAAAAACAACAACAACAAAAAAAAAACCACCGTAATACTCAAATATTGGAGAGGCATATATCATACAGCTGACATACACCATGGGGACAGCCAAGGATTGCAATATTCGCTGGAACTCCGTGAATTTCATCCTCAATAAATACATACTTTTGGCAACAAAGAACTAAAAAAAAAAAAAAAAAAAAAAAAAAAAAACTTTGGAAAAAAAAAAAAAAAAAAAAAAAAAAAAAAAAAAAATAGCAACCCCACATAGTCCTCAGATCTATTTTAATTTAAAACAGAAGAGAACAGGGACAATTTTTCCCTCTTGAAGCACATTTCAATAAAATTAAAAATAAAAATAGCTCTAATTCACTCTGATGCATTTAGTCACCCTGTAAAATTCTAAGTTTAAAATGAAATCACCATTTTATATTCAAACAAGGTCAAGAGAACAGTACTAACGAGCACTGACATCACAGCGAACAGCAGCCACTGCTCGATGCTTACATCAGTGCTGCTTGTTGCTATGGTGCTTAACCGACTATTAATTTCTGAAAGAAGGTGATTATAAAGCAGCCATATGAACCTCAGTCAGATGACACCCTTCAGCACCAAACGCTGATCTGCGTTACTCCTGTCTTCTGCAAGTTAATTTTATGAATCACCACTTTTGTGATGTTAATATTCCTTTCCAGCTTGAAACTTTGGAACAGAAGACAGGCAAGGAGTTAATTCAGAAGGAAGGGACTTTTGCATTGCTTTAAATAAAAATCATTTTGCAGAGAGTGATATTTCTTTCTTTTTCACTATATTCCAAAAGACTAGAAAGCATGTGTTTTAATTTTTGCAGTGATAATAAGCAATCAAATTAGCAGCTAGATCCTGTTCTCCAATGCGCTGCTGCAAACCCAGCAGCGTGTTAGCTCAGGGTGCAGCAGCACTGAAGCTAACCTGACAGCAAACCCCCAGCAGATCCCCAGGCATCTGCCCCAACAAGGGGACCCTGCCACGGGGCAGAGCTGCTGCAGCTCCAGCACAGCACCTGGGAACGCTGCCCGTGCGCTTGGCCACCAAGACCAACCTGAGCTGGGTCTTCCCATTCACAGATAGCTCCACTCAGCCATCAGACAGCTCTCGCAGCACATGGTCAAAAGGCAAAAAGGCCATCTTCGTGGCAACTGGGCACTAGAGCATTGACTTACCAGGCAAAACATGGGTGTGAGGCACGAAAGCTTAGCACCAAGCCCAACCTCACAGTTCTACCCGTGCTGTCAGAGGAGCCCTTACTTGTGCAACTAAAGCACATCCATGGGGTTTGTGGGATCACGTCCTTCGTTCTGACATGCTTTGGAAACTATGTGCAGAACAGTGTTTGTATTTACCTTCTTCAGTTGCTCCTGTAAAGCAATCTTCAGTTACAGCCACCCAATCAGGTCACTCTTCTTACCCTGCAGAAAAGAAGGGAACACATGTGACTGCCGGGTCAGTGTCAGCAACAACACCCAAAGCATTTTCATTGGCACCACACTTGCAAGGACAAACATAAATAAAGCAACAAATGAATCTAATCGCATTTAATGGTGAATGACTTTCAGAGAGAGTTAATAAAAACAATCAAGTCACAGGACTGCGCTTATCGGTACCAGCCTGTGTGAGGCTCTTCAGTTCAGCAAGAACAACTTGGTCCTTGGGAGGGGGAAAAAAACAGCCCCCCCCAAAAAAAAAAGAAAAAAAAAAAAAAAAAAAAAAAAAAAAGTAGAGATGAGACATCTTTGTTCTCCAGCATAAACTTTCTTAATCTTGATGTCTATCAATCTATTCTCAGTTTGAATAATATATGAGTTCAGTCCTTTGTTTCAGAAGTCTGACTATTGTCTGAATGAGTTCTCCTTACTTAAGGCATTTTAAGACCATTTGTAACCATGTCTATTTTAGCTTCTGGATCCTTTCCTTTTTCATCTTTTTCCATAGAGACACAGTCCTAGATGAGATTTTAAAACTAGCTGCATCCTCCATGCCTAATTCAAAAAGTTGTTTACTGCCTTGGGATTTCTTCTGGTTAAGCATAACCAGAGCATAACAAAAAGCCAAGGTGGTAAGAACAGTGGGTATTAAAGGGAGAAATAATTAAAGTGCATCTTTATAAAAAGTAGGAGGGAAAAAACAGCACGTGCCTTTTTTTTTTTTTTTTTTTTTTACCCTGTATATTACTGCATCTTGTGTACTCTCTCTTATGCAAAAGAGTATGTAATCTTTTAAGAAACATGACAATCTGCCACTTTCTGTTCATGTAATTGGGATCAACATATGGTACTAGAGAAAAGAAAAACATTTGTTTATTAATTTAGATCAAGTTACTAACTCAAACCACTAACAGCATTCAGAATTAATTCCACATCAATTGACCAAATACCATAATAGAGTAAAATTATAACACAATTCCACTGCAACGTTGATCTCCTGCTGCAGGGCTGCAGAGTAACACACAATGAAGACAGGAAGAAATATGTAATACTTTGCCGACACATTACATCATATGAAATGGAAAGTCAGTGACATGTGGATGTGCAAGACAGAGCTACGTGAAACTCCATTTTGGAACATTCACACAGTGAGGTGGAGTTCTGGGGGTGTTTCTGAAACTCGCCAAATGGCAAGCTACGCCATTTGCATCAGTAGGTGAAGCTTGTTACTGAAGTAGTAAAATACCAACCTCTGGGAAAAATCAGAGTCTTCATTAAATTATTTCAAAAGAAAATGGACTCATTTGCCATTTAGTTTGGAAGGAAAAGTTGTATTCACAATGAGAACAAGGCATTTCCTTTACCATCGACAATTATTATTTCCAGCCAGGGGGAAAAAAAAAAAAAAAAAAAAAAAGTTACCTTGAGATGAAACTAATACTGTTTTTATCTAGTGCTCACTGGCATTCTATTCAGTTTTATTTTGTGAGTGAGAATTTTTTTTTCACAGTCCCCGCAATGAGGTACCAGAAGATTGGGGCCAAAACGTGTGTGTATCTGATGTATACGAAGTCCTGTGTGCTTCACTGGGGTGCGTGTGCACGGCACTGATTCTGCCCTCTAAAGGACATAACACTACTCCATCACAGTAAGTCAGGCCCCACCTTCCTGAGAGTATGTAAAACAATACATCTTCTATGTAAAATACACGACCTTTGACACACGATGTGCTCTTAGATTAGCAACAATAAAGGCTTTTATCTTGCTTTGCTGCAGGGGTTATCTCAGATGTGACACTTGAAACCCCTTTTCATATTTATCTATCTTATAAATTTTCTGGTATTTGGCAGCCAGATCTGTATTTTGGCAGTATTGTGCAAGCAGACTTCATTTCTACCCTGAGTCTTCATGATAGCAAACGAACCATCTTAAAATATACTTTTTAAGGACACTGCTGAAAATTACACGTTTGCATAAAATGTGCACACAATAAATCTTCTGGTAGTGCTGCAAAAGGCAAGCAACCTTTCCTAAATGCACTTGTTATACGGGAAACAAACACGCTCCAAGGAAACCCAGTA
Source organism: Alectura lathami (assembly GCA_013399715.1). Lineage (NCBI taxonomy): Eukaryota > Metazoa > Chordata > Aves > Galliformes > Megapodiidae > Alectura > Alectura lathami. Next base: position 386,152 of record VXAV01004107.1, read on the forward strand.
ACGCTGGCCCAGCATTAACGGAGGGCAGATGAGCACGGTCTCCTCGGGGCAACGCGTAGCGAGGGCTGGGGAGGACTCCAGCTCCTCCCACAAACCCGTTTCTGACTGAAGCCCAGGCTGCTTCCAGTTCTGGTTACCTACGTTGCACTATATGCTGCTACCTGACGTGCAAAAATTTGGATAATGTACCACTGAAATTAAAATGAGCAGCAGAGACAGCTGTTCCCACCTGTGAAAATTTCTCATTAATAGTCTAGAAGTTGAGTATCTCAAAATGTAGAAATACAAATACAGACTTTCCTCCTGAAAATGTTTATATGGGTGAGTGAATTGATGTAGGCAACACACATTCCTTCCATCATGCTGCCTTTAAGATAAACACAAAGTACCATCAACAACTGTAAGAGTGTGTGCGGAGCAAACAACAAAAAAATCCCAACCTACCAAAGCAAGACACTTCACTACACTCATATTTTCCCTCAAGGACATGATTAAAACAGAAAACCAAACCTCACACAAAAATCCACTCTGCGAGCAGGAGTGGCCATACTGTCTCACAGGGCGAGGGAAGGTCCCAAATGCCCGTGGCACAGCCCCACTGGTTGAACTGGGACCACGCACAGGGAAGGTCCATGCAGAAGCACTGGCTCTGCTCGGATTTCACCAGGCATTACTGAAAACGCTGGGTTCACTCGCCGAGTAACCCATCAGTAAGAAGAGGAAATGCTTTTCTAATGCATTCTGAAATCCCTGCATACAAAAATACTTTTTAAAATAGCTGTTTCAATAGGGTTTTGGAAAGACAACCAGTAATAATCCTGAAAAGATCATAACCTGAGCTACTGCTCAGTTGAGTTTAACAGAAAGAACCCCTACCACTCTGGATCTGGCCCTACATCTTTATTTGGTACCAAGGGACGAGCTGAAAAGAGGAGAGGATTTGCCATTTTACCTGCTGTTGGGTCAGCACGTTTGGCATTTCTGATCCCACAATGTAGCGGGCTCCTCCTTCAGGACAGGGAGGTAATTTTGGGGAGGCTGCAGGATGGAGTGCTAACTCCAAGTGATTACTGCAAAGCCAAATTTAACCAAAAATGTGAGGAATATACAGAGATAGACAGTGTTACAGTGTTGCAGAATAAATCTTTATTAATATCTAAATCAAATAGCCCTGGGTATAGCCAGAAATAGATTAACAAAGATCTTGAACCCACAACTGGCTGCAAGTAATTTTACACAGGAAAGTAGAACATCAGTTCAACTGCTCTCTGCTTAGAAATTGTTTTTTTATTATTATTATTTTTTTTTTTGCCAGTGTCCTGGCCCTGAGAAGCCTGCAAATCATTACTGGAAATCTGAACTAGAGAGGGAATCTCCCTGTCATTACCTAGAAAGCACACTTTTTATTCAAAAAGAGAAAGCACACACATGACAATGCAACAAAAAATTGTTTCTGAATTTTGATTTCTATATAAGATCAGCTGAAACATATTTAATGTGTCTGATTAAAATATTAACTACGGGTTTACCTGAAAGCTTTATAATACCAAAACTTGATAATCAAAATGAGCACTTCTGTGCAATAAATTAATCTAAATAAAGTGAGCCATCTAACACAGTTTTTTCTTTCCCTTCCAAACTGCCTGAGTCACATTCACCTATACACAAACCTGAAATATGCCCTGCTATTGTCATTATTATTATTTTGTCGTCCTGTAAGGGAGTAGATGTTGCCAATGTTTCTAAGTATACATATGTAAAAGAAAAAATCTTTTTTATTTGGTGTTTTGTTAATCCTGAAAATATCGGCTATGTAGTGATGGTGCAGAACAACAGCTGGCACCGGCCATGCCTGCGGGCACAAGGCTGCACACAGGTTTCTGTCAGTGCACTCGGCTGGGCCAGCTGCACTAGCGCTCACAAACCACGTGCAGGATTGCTTGGAAGATGTTCAGGATAGCCCCTTCAGCTTTGCTGTGCCTTTATTTTTAAGAGGCATTGTACAACCAAAAGAAAAAAAAAATAGAGTATTTTAAATACTCTTGAGGGGGGAAAAAAAATTTGACCATTGTCAAGGTGGCTGCTTTTTACTGTGCAGTTTATATCAAATATCATGGGGCACAGTTCAGGAGATTTTAACAGGAGTCATTATCACCTCCTCTGAAAGTGAAATGCAGGTGAACAGTAAAACTGCAAGAGGCTAAGTGCTCTCCTTTCACCTTGCTTTGAAGAGGGGGAAAGGGATTTGGTGCAGGCCAAAACCCAGGGATAGCAACGCCGGCTGGCTGCCTCGCTGCTTCTCGGGGAAGGAGCGAGCAGATCAGGCTGCATTTTCATCTCCAGGCATTAGCAGGCTGTTCAGAACCTCTGGCTGGTGCTTTTTATTTATTCTAAACAGAAATAAAATAAAAAATAAATAACAGCATGAGGACAAAGCTACGCACAGCACATTTTCTCTTTCAAAATAATATTACCTTTCAAGTCCACTGTAACCTTGCAAAGAATCACTCGATGTAAGCCAATGCTACGAAACTAATCGCAATCCGTTCCTCCCCCGCTTTCTAATAGCTCTTATAGGAAACATGGGCGCAGGTAGCAGGCAAGTTGAGCGCAGCTCGCTTCCAGCGCACGGAGCGAACCACGGCTGGGAGCCCCGCATCTCCTGAGGAGGGATGGCCGCCCGCCTCGCTCCCACCTCCGCGCACAGCAGAGCCCACGCGGCCAGGGGACGAGGCCTCTCCCCGACCAAACGCCTGCTTCACGCTCCCCCATCTTCCCATTTCTTAAAATAACTCCCCGTGCCTTAGCGCCAGTCTTAACCGTTTTATGTCTGCGTTAGACTTCTCGGCTGGAAACTTGGCCTCCTGGAACCGGAGGAGCGACAGCAACGCCCGGGCGCTGCGGGGCAGCTGCTGTGGGTGTAGGGCTTGCAGTGCTACTGGCTGGCACCTCTGCACAGCCGGAAAGAAAGAAGAAAAAAAAAAAAGAAAAANGAGCCAGCTGCTTTTCGAGACTCCCACAGCAGTCCTTCAGGTCTGCCTGGCAAGGCGACACAGAGGGAAACGCCGCCGCTTCCCCGACCTGCCAGCACGCTTCCCCCGCC
>VXAV01004107.1:389888-400479 GCA_013399715.1 Alectura lathami
TTTTTAACTGGTGCATAAAAGTAATACACTTACAATTAGATATGGTATTTGTAATTTTGTTATTAAAAACCCTCGGCAGTCTTATTGTTACTAAATGCCTCCGAGTCTGTAGGCTGATTTGTACCCAAGAAGACCAAAGTCCCTACACATTTTAATAAGGTTGATGAAATTTTATTCAGATTCTCACACTTTCCAACATGTGGTGGAACAGCACACTCTTCTGTTTGAGAGGAGTTACTCAAACGAAGGAAATAGTTAATTGGTAACCAAAACTACTACTTCTGGCCTCGGTGCACATTTTCCACATTTCTCCAAACGCTGCCTGTACTACAATAGCCTGCTTTGAAGACGTGCCCTTTGTCATCTTCGCTTTAATTTTTCATACCGGTTCCCTCTCGCCAGACTCCGACATTCTCCCAACACAGCGCACGTTGCATATGCTGTGTACGTTGTGCAGGCACACCGCATGGATTTTCTAGAAAGTCATTTTTAAAACTAATTTGTTCAGACTGAATCAGAAACCGAGCTGCACGGTTAATAAGAGCAAGAGCAAGCAGCAGTAATTACATCTATATTAAAATAAAGAGCTGGAGATTAAAATACCTATAGTAAATAGTTAAGCGAGGATGCCATTATGCAAACTCTGCTCTCATGGAGAGATGTCTCCCACACTGAGGAGCAATAGGACTGTCATTTTTTCCCCCTGCAATATCAGGTTTCCTACTCCACAGTTCTGGTACTCTGCATCATGGCTAACATCTCTAGTGTGCTATTAATATCAATGAAGAGACGATTCAATTTCCACATAAGAAAAACCTTCCTATTACAGCACAGACATTCTAGTGAGGACCCTTGCTAAGGAAACAATAAAGACCAGAGGTTTTTTTTTTTTTTTCCCCCTTCTTTTTGCTGCTGCTTTCGCAGTTCTGTGTTGCACACTGTTTGAAAGCTTTTAGCTAACAATGGAAGCATTATCTTCAGGATAGTTACAAAACAGGATTTGTTAGTACAAAGAATAATAACACCGAACTCACCCCCCCCCCCCCCCCCCCCCCCGCAAATACCTGCCTATTGCAGCACAGCATTTCGTACTTTATTCAGAAGTATATTCCAGAAACACCTGTATTCTTCAGCTAATTCCCGGCAACAAACTCCCTAAAGGCACTAGGTTTGCTTAAGGAGCTTTGGACAATTCAAACAAACAAACAAACAAACAATCCTTCTTTGCATTTACAAAACAGAACAGAAACAAAAGTATCTTCTCCTACCGTAGTGCAAACTTACCCATTAATGAGGAAGAAAAAGGCTTAGAGCTGTAGAGTAATTCCCAACCAACTGCAGAAAGTTGAGAGTTTGAAAACACTAAAGCACTTTTGACTATCCAGGCTTTCTGTGCTTCAACACTGGCTGCAGTGTAAGGAAGGACTGAAGGTATGTGGTCTAAACACAACAAAAGCCACTGCCTTACTCTAGATTAAATATGCAGGAAGAGGCCCCTTTGCATAAACACAAACACTCAGCAAATGAGTAACTGGCTCAAATCAGACGCCTGCTGTGCATTCTACCTGTCCTGATCTCTGACAAGCTACACAGCCTGTTTAAGGGGATAGGAGCTACAAAATCAAATCGAATCGTAGAAAAACGCTTTGCTCACATAATAGTAAATAACAACAGCACCAACAACTCAATGCCAAACGTTCATTTCTAATCTAAGCATTGCTCTGGCAAAAAAACTGAATTGTGTGCTCTGCCCGCTTTGGCTCAGCCACCCATCTCACCAAAGCAGAAACACAACCAAACACCACCTGTAAAAATCATTTTCATTAACTGTAGTGAAATCCAATATATTGCCAGCCTAGTTTCTCTTAATGAGGATTTAAAATTAATACAGAGAGTTTGGATTGACACATTAAATCTGAATTTGCTTGTACTCTCCCTCTGTTTTGTTTACTATATAAAAGACATTCCACATGCAAACCTATTTTAGCTGTCATGAATCACTGCATAATGCACACCTATTTACCAGTTTATTTGGGGAAAAGAAAAAAATTTCTGAAGTTTCCCCTAAAAATGTTATTTCCAAAATATCAGACTCACAAAACAACCCCTCCAGACTATATTTACTTCCAAAAACAACTAAATTAGAGACTGTGATAACCACCAAGCACCTCCAAGCATCTATTATTATAATCAAATATACATAATTATATACCATGATTTACTCTTGCTTCTAGAGAAATTATTTTTCAGTCTTGTATATGCTACCAGAAATAGAATGAAGCAGTAAAATTTTAAAGCAATTGGAATTCACCAGTGTCCCTTCCTAACTTAAGGAGTCAAATCACATTGACCTCTTATTGAAAGTCCCAGCTACATGTTGGTTTTAGTAATTTAATTATTTTTTAATAACTTGCAGTATTAAATGATTGCCATTGAAACACAAATAAGATTATACTCCCCTGTCTTTCTCTCTTGTGCTCCAGACTACCGTGCAACATGGACAACACGACTGCTTTCGGCACCAAAATTTCATTCTGAAAGACCGCTTACGCACACGCGCCGGCGCGCACAGGCAGACGCAGAAAGCAACACATATTTACAGGATTCTCAAGCACGTGCTGCAGATTATTTCACAGGATACTGGATATAACAAACTGTTTTAATGAGAATCAAACACATTCAGGTCAACTAAGCACTCCTACAGAATGGAGTTTTTACTTTTCCTTGGATTAAACTCATCGCGTTAAAACAAAATTGCTAACAAGAGCTAGTCAAGCTTAACAGGATAAAAATCCCCCCCCCCAAAAAAAAAAAAAAAATTCTGCAAGAAATTTTAGAGCCCCTGTATCATTCACTGTTTTTGCATTGAAATGACCTTGCAAATAAGGTGTTAAATAATACGGTTCGCATAGATGATAGTGATCTAACCTTGATGCAAATAAACCATAGAACAAAATTTAATCAGTATATCACTGTGTAAAAGCCTTTGTCCATCCCAATGGAGCTTCTAATGACTGTTTTGGCAGTTCTGGCTGGTAGTTATGCCTCCCTGCTCATATATATCTCATACTGGTTGAGCAAGCTAATGGAACTGCTGTTAGTGGAATCCAATATTAATACCCTGCATCGTGCAAAACTGGATGCAACTGAATATATTATATAATTACAGGTGGTATCTAATTCCATAGGTATTAGATACTGGACTCAATTAATATTTTAATAGAGAAAGTGAAGTAAATACTACATTTCAGGTAAGATATATATGAAATCTGGGTCTGCCAGTCTCCCTGCTGTAAGCCTACTCTATACTTAAAAGAACAGACACAGGACCCTGACAAAAATTGGCAGGCATGCTTTAGATGCTGAGTGACACATACTGATGCACAGAGTCAAAGATGCCATCTTCATGCAAGCCTCACTGGTTATGAGCTTGAGAGAAAATGAAACAAAAAAAAAAAATAAAACAAAACAAAAAAAAAGGTGGGGGGTGAGAGTGGAGCGAGACCTCCAGAAAATAAACAGGGTGTACAGTTTCAAAGGCTACAGACACAGACATTTCATTGTTCAAGCCAATTATCAGTGGAAAATAATAACAACAGATGGATTCAGAGTCACTGACTTTTCATATGCACTTCATCTCTGCACAACAGATGATGAAATGCGAGAGCTATCTCGGAAAGGCAAAACATCTTTCAGTAAAAGAACTCTATACTCCAGATGGGGACCTTCTAAGGCAGCTGATTATCTTCTTATAATGTTGTAAGATAGACTTACTAAAACATTTCAAGAACTGATCAGATAGGATGAGCACAATGGCATCATTATTCGAAGCAAGTTGCTTCAGCCTCAGACTTGTGACTGAACTAGTCAGATCTCAATAAGGTCAGAGCTGCTCATTGCCCATTTCTACATCAAGTGCTCCTGGTTACAACAAAGGGCCCGAAAAACATCGGGGTCGGCTTCGCCCAGAGGGAGGACATAGGTATGGGGCCACTGAGCCAATGTCTGCGAGTGGAAAAGACAGGAATTAGTCCCCAGTAAAAGTGCTGCCATAGAGCAAGGCAGCCCGCTCAACTTCTGCGAGCATGCTGCCTCACAGAGGCAAAGGCAGAGGACAAAACATATTCACAGTCACAATCATTTCCACTGCAATTGCTAAATGTAGAGGGACCTCATCATCCAGGGGCCTGCAGTGATGCAAATTTGGAGTAAACTCAGCTGAGTCAATGGTGGTGAAAACCAGTGTGAGGCAGAAGAAAGACTTAAATTCTCTCTTACAAAGCTTTTACAAAAAAGCTTTTTACTTTTATGGGAAATAAAGCATAATTTGCTTTCAAAGGGAAATAACAAATACATGTAAATTTTGGTGGTTCCGGTGATAAGCAGTTCCAACAAATGTCACAAACACCCAGTTAAGAACCACCTACCTTTCATAACCTTCTCCCACTCAACCTGAATACCACAAAGTATGTGTTTTTGATAACATGAATCAGGTACACCACAATCTCAAAACTTTAAAAAAAGAAAAAAGAAAAAAAAAAAAAGTAGTGGAAAAATTAGCTCATTAATCTTTAAAACAACATTTCTTTAATGGAAGAATACTACATAACTAATGCACTTAAATGAACTGTCTGCCATTTCCACAGTTTCTTCTCTAAAACACTGCGATGAAAATTTCAAAAATAACACACGCTGGAAATCAATAGCGCACACAGAGGGGTAACAGCACACAACACACACTCACTGAACTTGCACCTACTGCTAAGTTATTTCACAAGTTGCAAAATATTTTATAAGTACGGGGCTGTTGACTTCACAAATGTGAAGGGAAGGGATAAGTTTGCGGGTGCAGAGCACAGTGTTTCCCTTCTTTGTGAAGTACTTTGTCAAAAGTAAATTCACAGGGGAACATATGAGCAAAGAGTAAATTTTGCCCAGGGCAAAATTCTGCAACTGCTTTAAGAAGCAAACAAGAACACAAAAGATGTGTAATACAACCATCTGGCTCTACTCATGCTATATCAATAATCCCCAAAATTTATCCCCACCCCCTTAATCAACCCACACTGATGCCACAAAACCAAATGGCATCACTTATGCTTCCTGCCCATCACATTTTGAAATGATATTTAATATGCATACAGTACATATTTGCATGTTAATCAATTTCTTTAAGAAAAAAAATATTTTTGCTTCATGAGCTATTAGTTCAGCTTTTTCTACTTATTCACACTGGGATCTGTAAAACCACTAAGAAAGTCCTTGTGGTAAAGATACTCTCATATCGACCCAGCGTGTCAGGTATCAGGATAACGTACCGGTCAAAATTTCAATCTCTTCTTCTCTCTAGTTTTGTGTCACAGTGTGAAAATAGCAGAGGGTGAATAATAATGTGCCAGCAAAATTATCTGTTCAAGAAACACGGGTAAGCAATTCATTTTGAACTGTTTTGGATGTGTTTCTAAGCACTGCCCTATTGGGGATGCAAGGAGGGAATTTAGCAGAAGGAGAAGGGAATACCCCACGCATCTTTTCCATCTGGGATGTCCAGTATTGGCACTGAGCACTTCAGGCTGCCCACCACCCAGGAGCCATCGCAAAGACCAACGTCTTCCCGTGACAACGTCGAGGCGGAAGCATACATTTCCCCTTACCCACAGGATCTGGGTCTGGATCCTCTTCCCAGTGCCCAGGGAGAGAAAAGTTGTGTGAAATCCCTGAGTGGTGCCATGGGCTCCTGGAAGAGGCCCAAGAGGAGGGATGTGGATGAGGGACGGGCCCAACGCGCAGTGGCTGCATAGCCAGGCCCCGCCGCTCATTCCCTCACATGGTGGGAGACAACCTCGCTGCAGACAGACAGACAGACAGCCTTAGTGACCCCATGGGCACCCCCACGTAAAGGCCGGGCCCGGCGCGTTGGACCGAAAGCAGCCCCACGATTGTTTGGGGTTGGCTCCGTTCTTGAGGGAAAATCACCCGCGTAACCATCGTGATTCATAGCGCGAGCGTGCGCCGTGAAAACGGTACCAACAACAGCACTTCAAAGGCAGCCGCTCGCAGGCGTGATGGCCACGGCCCCGGCTGCTGACTCAGAGCTCTTATTCTTAATTGACTTCTCTGCAACAACACGGCCCGGCCCAAACCCACTCCCTGCTCCGAAACGCCGCGGCACAGCAAGGCCAGGCCTCCCTCCCTGCTGCCTCCTCAGCAGGCCGAGGGCAGCACTCACCCCGCAGGCCATGGCTTTGGTGGCAGGGGGGACGCTGAAGGATGTCCCCGTGCCCCCCGGTACCACCAAAGGCAAACGTGGCAAAGGTGGAAACGTTTTGCCACTATTTTCTTTGGGAAAAAGTGTACTCAGAGAGGTTATGTCTGTTCTTACATCCAGCCTAGCAATGTGAGATCACAAACACTTTATTAATTTTTTTTTTTTTTTTTAAATCCTTTTTTGGATTGCTTCTGCTGTTTCTATGGCTTGACTTGTACGGCTTCTTTGTAAGAATTGAAAACAGTCTCCCACAAACACAGGAATGGGTGAATGGTTTAGAGCTAATCCGCACCTGGGCTACGTAAAACGGGCTCATATTTTCCAAACAGAAACACAACCTCTTTTATATATGAACCAGATCGGGATCCAAATGCTAAACTGTTCACCACATCCTACGTGGGCCTCTGCAACGGTGAAGGGGAGCGGTGGTCCCCAAAGCTGTGGACCTGTTTCTGCAGAAGCACCAGCTCCACCTCAATGCCGAGCTGTGTGCCAGGAGGAACCGTCATCGTGGGCCCAAATCCGAGGGGCAAATCCATCCTGAGTCACACCACGGGTAGAACTCGGTGCTCCCCACCCCGCACATGCGCCTCCCATAGGGATCTGGCCCTATCTCCTTACTCTCGTTAGAAAAACGAAGGCTGTGACAGAAAATAGCTGAGAACTACATCGTGCCGATGCCAAAATACAATAATAACATGTTCAAAGATTTAATTTAGAAGACTACAAAGTCTAGCTCATACATCATAACACCTTGAAATAACACTTTAAGGTCAAATCCTGTGCATTTTTGGAAACCACCAAAACATAATGAAGTTTTACTTAAACACAGCATTTACATTTATAACGCATTTCAGATTCTTCAAGTAAGCTAGACCACATGGCTAGGAAAATGTACTTCCCACAACATACAAATTAAGTCATATACAGCCTTCCCTCTGCAGGCTGAACAGCCACTGGCACAAATGGAAGTCCTGTGTACAGATCAAAGGCAGCATGTGGACCTAAGAATAAGATTTTTTTATTTTTTATTTTTTTTAATTGGCAAAACATCAAATCCCACTAGTAGTTTATTTTTGTTGCCCTCCTTGCCCCGTTTCTACCTCTCCCACTTATTTCACAACGGAACGTTTTTAAACCACTAGAAATCTTTGTGGCAAAGATGATGTCATACTGACACAAGATCAGGTGTGAGGTATGGTATGAATAAATACTTATCCGCAACCACATTTAATTTTCAATGGTTGGGCATCAAGAGACAAAGAAGTTCTTATGCAGACATATTTACTGAGGATTTAATTTTAAATAGTCTGCATTTAAAAGAGCAGGAACACCACACAGGGCAAGCCTAGAAGGAAAAAAACAAAAACCAAAACACTTGCACCTTCCTTCTGGGTTTTGGGAAGGCGGTGCACAGCTCTAAAACTCACTGCTCGTCACAGGAGTAAATACATGGTGCTTCATTATTTCTTCTCATAAGTTGCTGATACCATGCAGAACAATTGTACTTTATGCACTGCTAATAAAAACTGTCCCTATGAAAATAAATATGTATTTTACAGTAATCAAGCAGGAACTAATTTTGTACTTTTTAACAAGTAGCCATTTAGTTTGGCACTGAATGGTAATGTGTAGTACAGAATGCAGTATATGCTTCAAACCAAGAAAAATTAGACTTGAAAATTAATACACAGTGAAAGACAAATTTAAAGCAACCTTCTTGTGTTCTGACATAAGAATATAAAAATGACACTAGCAACTAAAGATTAGTTTACATACTTTTCAATCACAGCTGCCGCTCAGTAACCACAATACCTTTAAAATGACATTCTACGGAAACAGATACAGTTTGGCTGCAACAGCGGCTAGATACAGTAACGTGAAATTTACAGGGCATTTTTTATTTACACTCATCACAGAGCACTGAGCCCCAGCACAATTACAATGGAAAGATTTTTAGCATGATTAATTTAGAAATAATCTAGTGATAAATAGAGTGCGTTGCAAGAGATTCTGCAGAGCAAATTTTTATCACCAGCCTCAGATGTCAAAACACAGTTTCAGGGACAGAGAAAGAACGAGTCGCATCTTCTTGGTTAATATTTAATTGGGTGCTAAAGATTCCTCGTAAGGACCTCTGAACCATCACTGACAGCCCCACAAGATGTCCCTATCTGTGAAAAAGATACCGACCCTCTCTGTATAAACTAAAATAACATTAAATTTAATCAAACCATTCAATTAATAAATCACTTCAGTGGACACTGCAGCCCAAGTCCTGCTTAATTACATAATTTTAAAAATATTTGCACACTGCAACCACTAAGATTGGCTCTGAGGTTTCATAATACACACTTAACACTCAAGCTGGAGAACAAATTTATTTAATAAATGCAGAGCTAAGTGCAATAATGCCACTCCACTCAAACTGCAAAATCACTTAGCATATCCTGCAAAAAAAAGCAAATAAACTTTTTCGCTGTCTAAATGTGCGCCGTGTCCTTACTGCTCCGGCAGCTGCCTCCCTGCTGCGTGCCCACGGCCAGCCCCTGCCCAGGCCTGGGAGGGATGGGCACAGCAGGGCCCTCTCCCGCGAGGCAGAGCACCAGTCCTTGACCTCTTCCTCCTCGCCCTCTGGCTCCATCGATCCCCCCCTCCTCCTTTTCCCTGCTTTTGCTCCTCCTGCGATGCTTTTCTGCCCTCTTCCCCCCCCCCTTGCTCTCTGCCATGTTCAGGTCTCCCCAGTGGGCCCCAGTTCTTCCCATTGCCACCTCCACTCTGCCTTGCACGGACCCAGCTCCCATCCCTCATTTCCCCACCTGTTCTCTTTTTCACTGCTGTTTGAGATGTCTTTTGTGAAAACAGCTAGCTGGAAAAATAAAACACATCACAGGATGGAGGGAGAGGGCTTGTGAGGAGAGCAAAGAAACAGTTTAGTAAGGCCAAGCAGAACTACGCACTTTCCAACAACAGCAAGAGAAGCACCTCAGCACCATGATGAAAAATAAAAGACAGAAAGTGTGCATCTTGAAGTGTGATTCGGGTTCTTGGATGGGTGTAACACCTGTCTCTGCAGGGCAGAAGAAAACCATGCTACTGCCACACACAAGTCAGTGCGACAAGGCAGGAGAGGCTGAAATACGCAGGGACCAAGCGGTGGCCTTAAACGAAGGGAAAACAGCAAAGCTAAGGGTTTGTCACAGCCTGCAGACACAGCTGTGTGCACTCGTACAGACTTTGCATTCATTCATATAGAGCACAGCTTTCAGGTCCTGTGATTCTAGCACGATTTTTGGATGAAAGTTGAGCCTCAAAAATAAATAAGTCTATATTTGGACTGCCCTGGATTTGAGAAGTTCTCAGTAGTACTCTGCATAGAAACAATCGGAATTAATACTGGCTGAGTTTTCAGGATTATAATATTCTTTACCAAGCCAAAGGATGCACCTCTAAAATTCACTGCCCTGACAAATAGTAGAGCTCTTGAAAGTCTGCTTGTATTAGTTTTATGGATCTATTCTACTGCTTAAATCAGGTCTCATTAAAATTACCATCCACACAAGTTCTCCCACTGGGAAATCTACATGCCAGAGCTACTCCAGTTCCGCAGGCAGTGCTCGAAGGGGGTTGCATATTGCAAAATAGCCGTGGACATGCGGGGGGGAGGAAGGGGAGAAGAACAAGAGGACTTCAGGACAGCAAACAAGTTACTCCTTATCCTCCTCTGATTTTAATCACTGCAACTTTTGCTCAGGTGGTGCAAATGTATCCATGAAAAGAAATACTAGTGCCACAAGTTAAACCAGGAAAAAAAAAAAAAAAAGCAAAAAAAAAAAAGTGTCCCTCAGAAAGCCAACCCAGTCTCAAACATCCATTTTAGTGTTGAAATGGCAGCTAAATATGCCAACACTGCACCTGACAACTTACACTAAAGCGTGTGATCTGCACACTGTCCCTCCAGTTTAATTTTTAATTTAAGTAGCAGTACTTAAATCTCAGCATTAATGTATTAATGTTCAAATGAATACAATTAAAGCCATCTCCTCAGTGCTAACGACCTGGAAGAACTCTCCACCCTTCATATTTTTGTGGATTGTTACAAATATATTCTAGTAGCAGTTGTTTTGGCAAAGAAGCAAAAACCTTTGCCTTTTAAATATAAAGTAACAGGAATAATGAATAATATATCTTCTGATTTTGTTCTGCCATGATATATACATAATGATATATAAAATGTTCATTTATTATTATCACACATCCTAGGAAGCAGACACGCAAAATTACTTTTTTTTTTTTTTTTTTTTTTTTTTTTATACAGACTGT
>VXAV01004107.1:400499-456900 GCA_013399715.1 Alectura lathami
GCCTTATAAGGGTCATTTATCATACGGAACATCCTCCAAATAGGTAGTCCTAAAATCTCAATTTACAAAGACATTTTTTAAAGCTGAATTCTTCAAACAGGGCTATGCTTCTGATGGTTAGAATAAAAACTTTATGATATTGAAATATCTGGATTTAAGGAGGGAGAAATGTTCTGTATTTTCTTTTAGCCGTTCCTGCTCCTGACAAATTAATGTCTGCCTATTATTTGTACCTAAATCTTACTGTATTTGTTAGTAAAAAGAAAGCACTGTGTGACCCTCCTTAGGCCAAGTTCACAAAAGAAAAGCATTTACTGAAAGGGCATTAATTTTTATCATAACATCTCTGATCCTTGGGTGGGGAAAGGAAACACCATAAAAAACAAAGTCTGTATACACAAACTATCAGTCAGATTTTAACACTTATGCAGAATAATGCAAAGCTTTTTTTTTTTTTTTTTTGATGTTAGCAGGCTTTTTTTCCTTTTTTTTTTTTTTCTTTTGCATTCCGTTTTTCAATATGTAAAATGACAAAATGCAAAAACAAAAACACAAAAATGTGCTTGTTAGGGCTGGCCTCGTTTTTTGAAACACGCACAAAAATAAAACCCACTCATAAGATCTTATTTTAATATGTAATAGAAGAATCTGGCAAACATTAGCCAGAGTGAGTCTAGCCAGCGAACACAGACTAACATGCTAGTCTGCTGCTTCTAAGCAAAATGGAAATTGGATCTTGTTCTTCCAGCACACAAGACCAGCTTCTTCAGCCTAAAGAGCAGGTCTGCGTCCGAGGGAACATCCTGCAGGAGCGCGCATGGGCACATGGCAACGTGACCAAAGAGCGCGTGTCTTCCCTGGCGTTATGAGCTCTACTCTGCCAAAGTCTGAAGTTCCAAACACTCCTTTTTCTGACAATTTGAAAATGGAACCCTCTCAGTTCTTCCACCTCTGGGCTCTCCTTTGCCAAAAGATGGGGACAGTGAAAATAGGCCGCAGTTGAATGAACGCTTCCACCCACACCTGCTCTGGCTTTGGCTGCCGCGATCCCATCACCGATGTCAGAGGTGAGCAAGACCCACCGAAAACCAAACACAAGTGCAATGGTCTAAGATACCTGCTTTGTGCCCCAGATCTACTCCAAGTCATGCAGCTTTGAAGCAGGACCCAGAGAATCAGACATAAAACTACCTCCAGGGGAAAAAAAATAGTAAGATGATCTAGAGAGGAAAACGGAATCAAAGAGTTGGAGTCAGCATGGCTAAAGACTGATGAGGAGGGAGGTAGAGGGGGAGGACAACTACAAAGAGCTTAATTATAAACCCAAAATGTTAGAAAACCAATCTCACGGTAACAATTTCTGTATTTTGGGATTACCTAGGGATGAGGAAGATTCTGGCTTAATCAGCTATCCGTGAGAATGGATCCCAACGTGCTGAGCTGAACTCAATGGGCAATCCCATTAGAGTGGAAAGAGCACGTGAAACGCCCTTGAGAAACACAGCTAACGCACAAACAGTGAGGAAACAACCGTTAATAAATCCTTCCATTTCCAGACTTAGGAGGCAAAGGGCAAATGTTGAAAGAAGCAAAAGATGGGAAGGGCACGGCCACGCTTTATGTAAAGTCCATTTCACATGTCACACGTTCCCCAGGTAGGGCTCAGATTGAAACCCCCAGTTTTATCCCACTAAAATAAACCTCCCAAGAGCGGAACAGCTAAGTCTCTTCTTTAAGCTACCTAAACTTAGGATATCTCTTTCTCTTCCAGGCTAGGAGACAATAAAAGAAAAGTCTCTATAAATAGAGAGAACAGAGAGTCTCTATAAAAAGAAAAATATTGCAAAAACTCTTTATAAGTAAGAAAAAGCTTGCAAAGTGTATGAATTCAGGTCCCAGAGGCACTCTGAAACACCTGCTTGGGGCTCTCCCTCGACCAGTGCTGCCCAACACCCGACAAGCTGCTCCCGGACACCACTGCAGCACTCTGGGGTTTACTTTGACAGCCCTCTGTCAGCTATTTGCATTTGCCCAGGAAACATGACACTGTGCCCAAACCATCTTGCACCCTAAACGACAGGGAAACTATGCGGACCATTGCGCAGGAAGGTTTGAGGGTGCATAACCCCAACACCAGGTGACTTCGAGAGGGCACCACAAGCCTCAAGGGGCACATGACAACGGCTGGTGACTGAACCTCAACCTGCAGTCCCACAAGCACTGCTCACGCTGCATGCTGCAGGGCCACAGGGTCACAAGACCCCGCAGCGGGACAGGGCTCAGAGCAGGCAAGCTCGGCCCCGCCGCCGGCATCACCCCCGGTTATCAGCCACCAGCAGCCGCCTGACTTCAAAGGCCCTTCCGCGATACCGCCGAGCCCAATCGTATCAGCATCTTATCCAGCCTCACAGCTTAAACACGTTTATGGCCACGGGCTGAGGGACGGGCGCGAGGACTCAGGAGCGTCCCCAACGTCCCCAAGGAGTGACCTGACCGCGCCGCTCCCCGCACGCCGGCTCTGCGCCCACCTGGATGTGATCCGAGCGCTCGCGCAGCATGCTCTCACATTTTATTCTCTCTCAAGCTTTGGCAACTGAAATCTATTATGATGTCAAAAGGTAGCTGACAACATAAAATGTATCCCGCTGAGTTGATGCTGCACGCTGCTAAATTTACAACAACATAAGTATCATAAAAATTATAAGAACTGCAAATTAACCACTGATTTTTTAGTTCAGTGACATAAATAACAGTAAGGATCTGGATAACTTCCAAACATCTTTACAACTGTTTAATTTGTCAAAATCTATCAAGTGTATTTCAACCACAAACCTGTCCTCTGCAGTGCATTAGTTTTCACGTACTTACACTGGCATCGAAGGCAACCAAAATAAAGCTGAAATAATTACTGTATTCTCATGCACCTTTCCAATCACGCATTTATTTCTGCTTTTCTTAGTCAGTACTTCTCTGTTGACAGTAACAGTCGGCAATGTTTTAAAAACATTCAAGCTAAAAAAGAGAAAAAAAAAAAAACAAACCATGACTGCTTTCCACCCTTCACAGGTTTGCCCCGGATACTCAAGAAGGTCCAGTTCTTGTTTGCTGATTTGACTGTTTTCCCACTCACGTGTTGCGTGTATCTCACAAAGCTTGCGTCAGCAAACCCTTTTATTTACTCCATTATTTGTGCACCAAGCCCTGTGAATGCAAAGCCACTTTTCCAGCAGCTGCAAGAGAGCAGGTAAAGATAAAATTATTTATTTTTGGTAGGTTACATTGCTTTTCCAGGGAGCAGAAAAAAAGCTCCTTTTCAAACACCTTTTTCTTTGGTTGAATATCAATTATTGTCTTTTCTGAGACACAGATTTCCTAACGTGATTACAGTTCTGTCGCAACCAGTAAACGCGAAGCCAAAATTTGTTGAATCGATGGTGCCCAAAGTTAGAGTTGGACTGAAAAATAACACAAAACGTCTTTCTTCTGTTTGATTGCTGAGAGGCTGCTAAGCTGTGTAAGACCCCATGCTCAGCCACGACCATGAAGAGACAAAAACGAGGCTGAGGCTCCCAGGACGAGACAATGCGCTGGCTGCAGCTCTGCAGGTGAGCAAGCACGTGCAGGACGGCCCCGCCACCCTGCTGCAGGGCTGCTGCCAGGAGCTGGCGACCGATGCTCGCACCGACCGGCCCCTGCAAACCCAACGGCCCCACACCCCCAGTGCCTCGACTGCTCCGAGCAGGCCGCAAGGGCGACGCGGCTCTGCCTGGCACGCTGGGTGAGCAGCGCGGTGTGCTGTGATGTGTTATACCACACTGATTTCAAGACCAAATCTCGACCACAATGGCTACCCATATGGAAGCAGGAAAGGAAGCTGAAGGACTGGGTTTGACACAATAGGTTAAGCTCAACTCCTCACCCCAGCAAACCATACAGTAAATCTTTTTATGCAGTAAGAGCAAAATAGAACTATTATGTTGTGTCTGAAACAACAGGATTTATGCTTAAAATGCAGCTAAACAACCCAGAACATAACGCAGCTCTAAAAATTAAGCACATAGATTAACGTGAAATTTTGAAATTAATTTTCTCGCCATGCTGTTTGCAAGAGCAGTACGCTTAAATGGCCACAACTCGTTCGGTGACACCCAAAGGTGCCATGCAAGCATTATGGAATGATCTAAGTAATTCAAAGTTCTTTGATTAAATCTAACATAATTGCACATAACTGGAAAAAATCACAGCAAGTTGGCTTCGCATATTGTATTGCATAAATCAGAAGCAATTCCCACAAAATCCATCCTAAGCAGACTATTCTGTCTAAGCAACATAAGCAACAACAACTTTTGAGCAATTCTGATTCTCATTGTGGTGCAATGAGTAACAAAGAAAGCACATTTTTTATTCTGGTTTGCACTGGTGATATGCATTTCTTCTTTGACTAAACCCTCTGTCTGTGACTCAGTTCTGCCACTTCACAACAATGAGTTCTCATGTTTCCCCCCACACAGAAAGAAAAAAAAATGTCCTCAGCTCTCCTGTTCCCAGCTGACACCCAAGGAAAGACCTCAGGGTCCCTGCGGCTTCTCTAGTTTGTCAGACCCTGCACTGGGCTGTTCCCCTGACTTACAGAGAGAGGAGTCCCCGAAGCAGCAGACACCAGTGCCACAAGACACTGCCTGGAGATGGAAAGCCACAAGAAGGAGGTCTCCGCAGGTAGGAGGAGAGCTTCAACCTGCGCTGGAGGGATGTTTCTCGCTGAGTGCTAGGGCAGATGGGCTTGGCCTTCCCTCAAAACCCAAAGCTTAGCAACAGGCTTCTGCAACATCTTTCTCTGAAGTTCCCAGGAAGGCCAACCACAAAGGCTGCCTCTTGCGCTGAAGAGAACAGGCCTTTTTCTGCGCTCTGCGCCAGATTTTCAGACTTAAGTTTCTCTTTCCAGCAACATGTGATGCAAAGGCCACAGCAGCTTTGTGCTATCCAGTGCCTCGTTTTCAGGCCTGGAGACTTAATTACACTGTCCTCTAATTGCCACATGGTATTAAACTATAAATATTAACAACATTAACAACAACCAAAAAAAAGCCCTGATTAAGATGGCAAGCTGAAGACCAAATCAATAAATCAACAGTAATCTTTTTTCTTAATCACAGCAGCTACTCCACCCTTTTTATTGATCTTTTCCTTTTTTTGCTTTATTTCACTGTAATCTCACGAATCGTGATCAAATTAGTAGAAAACAATCGCACACCTCCGTAGGACAAGCTCCAAACCCCTTCCCGAAGCACACTGAGCCGCAGGAGGCTGCTCAGACCCACATGCCACTTCTCAGCTTCTCCCTTCCCCCATTGCTCATCCTGGAACCCACTGGGCAAGCTGAACAACCAGGCGAGAGGTGGGCAGCCGAAATTTACTGTCTGAAAGAGGTAGCTGGGACAGATGTGACCTCCCCTCAGCCACGATTTGCTAGTGCACAGGTTTAAGGGACCCTCCGTTTAACTATCCTACTGTAATCTGAAAACTAGTACGAAAACCTAACCGTGCATCTTCTTCAGCCATATCTGTTGATCAAATATTTTACTCCAGTCTTTCTTACAGCGTCATTACGGTACTTGCATGTGTTCACCCCAAGTATAAATCTTCAGCATACCCTACATGCCTCTGCGGCAGCTTTCCTGGAAACAGCTTTATTGTGTTCTAGTAAACTTCACTCGTGTTATTTATTCTCCTTCAAAAGAGAAGTTACACTTCACCGTATCCATTCCTAGCAAAGACAAGTTTCTGCCCATCAAAAGACAAGTTTACTGCAAGGACTCTTGTAATAATATTGATAATGGGTAGAAATTACACATTTTATAAGGAAGAAGACAAAGCACTTCATGTTTTATCATAGTGGTGCTGATATCATAGTTTCTCCAAACTGTGCTTTCATACAAAATTATAGCCTTCTCTCCTGAGTGACCTAACCCGCAGCTATTTAGGAGAGACATAATGGGGTGTACTGTCAGCTACAAATCAACAGATGCACTGGCTTCAATGGAGATTTTGCAATTGGCTTGCACAGACTTGTAAAGCGACCGTCAGGCCCGGTATTTTCAGTATAGGGCTGAAATATGCTACTGAAGGAAAACAACTCAGGCTAGAAAAATCACCAAATAAAACTTGCAAATCTCGGG
The DNA here is from genome assembly GCA_013399715.1 of Alectura lathami. NCBI lineage: Eukaryota > Metazoa > Chordata > Aves > Galliformes > Megapodiidae > Alectura > Alectura lathami. Next base: position 406,676 of record VXAV01004107.1, read on the forward strand.
AATATAACAAAGAGCCTTCACCTTGCAAGCTGAAAAGGGTCTGACATTTTAATAAACAGACAGTAATTACAGATATTAATGAACAAAGGAAAAGGAAACTGAAACGCCGAGACAGATTATCAAGTAAGAGATGCGCTTGTAGGATGCAAGTCCAACTGATTAAAGATCTTCAGCGAGCAGGATATCCCACCTACAGCTGTTAACCCTTATCTGGATCCCCACACACCACACCCTGCCGCACCAGATCGCAGGATCTAGAAGTGCCCACCTTTTCTCCTTACTTCTGCTGCCCCTTTCTTCTGTGCACGCCCACTGGTGCTACTCACTGCAGCCTGTTAAACATACACTGCACAGCCTTCATTTTGCTAAAGTCACAGCAAGAGGGAAGCTTCAACCAACAATTTTTTCCACTTCTTCTCCTTTTCCCAAACAAAATGAAGCAAGGGGACAGATCCCAGGCTGTGTCTTATGGGACGCAGAAGGTCCCTAAGCTGGGTGAGATATACAAACGATACCACACGACTCGCAAACACCATCTAGCAGGTAACGACAAACAAACAGCAGCAGCTGGTTAATGATGATCTGCAATAATGTCGGGGAGGCTTGTTCCCATGTAAGTAACCTGCCACACAGTGGATACAAATCGTCGCTGATTTGATAGCACCTACTGCGGAGAGAAGCGTTATCAATGTGCTAGCTTGCTCAGATAAATGGAGAACTATTTCCCTGTGCTGCTGCTGTCACTTTCTCCGGTCCGTCAGCCCCTTTCTTAAAGTGACTGCTATTTTTATTACACTCCTTAAAATATGAAGCAGGAGACTCCTTTTCCTGAAACGCACTGGCTGGATAGATGACGCCTTTTAAATAATATTCTTTTCTTGCTGTCCTGATTCTCGCAGTGTTGTTGCTTGCTTTGGAGGGGGAAACAAAATAAAAGTGGCAAGCCATATCTCTCCATTCCAAAGGGAGTGGTTTCCCAAGAAAAGCATAGTTTTGTTCTCTTGCTATTTCCTTTCAGCAGTGCAGACAAGCAGGCAGCAGACCCGCTACTAAAATTGACCTCAGCAGCTAGAAACAATGCTCACACAGAAAATACCTGTTGTAGGTCATAGGCAGCAGGTGGCCTTTTTAGGGAGCAGGGAGGGAATGATCTGGATTAAGTGACTTATCACTTCTAAATTCTGAACTCATTAGGAGAAAAGGGAAACTATTAGGAAAGAAACTTTTTACTGTCTAAAATTAGGTGAGATGCTATTGAAAAGGAAAATAACTTCCAGCTTTATTTTAAGCACTGAAATTGTGTTTCCTGCTTCCATTGCTACAGTTCTTCTGGAAAGGAAGTCTCCCACAACTAACGGACAAAATATAGAAAACCTTGTGGATTCAAAAATGTTCTCCCCACACTTCTGTAAAAATAAAATCCAGAGCCTAGTAGAAAACACTGCTTTCGCTGTAGAAGATACGATGCCAAAGAGGGAAAAAAACAAAGTGCTCGCTAATATAATAGGTCATTGTACTCAGAGATCTACCACATATGTTACTGCAAGGGCTCTCAACTCTAAACTTGGAAAGTCTAAGACACTGGAGCCATGATATATAAAGTAAGACCCAAGTTCCAAATATTTGATTTAGCAAAGTAAATATGGTTGTTTTTATTGGGTGCAACAAGCATTTTTCACAGAGTGAAGAATTATGGTAAACATCTGCTAATCATACTCACAAAAGAGGTCATTGTGTTTAAATCCAAGGTCATATTAATAGCTCTATTTAATTAATAAAACCCAACAGTAATATTACCCAAGTTTCCAACAACGTCTGCTTCCTGACACTCAAGGACCTATTCATTAATGGACCACTTATATTGGTTTTCCCTGATATTGCTGCTGAATTCTTACAAAGCTTTTAGGCCACACAACAGAGGCCTGACTTAGAGGCAGACTGCATCATGTCATGCTATATGTCTCCGGGGTGTTATGTCATGTGGAGGGAGGCTGCGAACACACGCACCAACAGAAATACTGGAGTACGCGGTGCTCCACGAAGGTGGTCCCGCACTTCCAGGTCCCCATCTCTTCTCCCATCCAATGCAGCAGCTAAGAGGATCACATGTGCTTCTGAACTAGGAGGTAACGTTTGTTCAGTCATTTGTTGCCTAGATGTCAGTGAGACTCGCACCTGCATTTTCAGGAGAGATTTTTTGCTTGTAAAAAAGGAGGGAGAAGACAGTAGAAATCCTAGCTTTTCAAGAAACGCTGGAACTCCTCCGTACTTCCAACCCACTCCCGGTTAGACCTGGCAGGGTAATTTCTCAATGTGTTTACAATTTGCACAGGCCTGGTGAATTATTGACCAAAGTGAACTGTTTCGATAGTTCTAGTTCATTTTGCCTGTTGAAACACACTCTTGAAACGTTGCTGATCTCAAACAGGAAAATGAACCCAATTTTCGCTTACTCAGGTGTTAAACAGCACAGCTTTTTTCAAATCTCAGGAGGTATCCTGGATGAAACTGATGCAAATGAGAAATGAATCAGATCTTAGATCTTCTAATGTTCAATTGTTTAAATTTAAGGAAATGCAGATCTACTGAAAAGTAGGTTTTCTTGCACACCCTGACTTCCTCATGTAACTGCAGTCATTGATGTTTATAGATTTTTTTCTGTGAAAGATAAATCTAGCTTGTTGCATGAAAAATCCTCGAATGCACTGATGTTTATTCACTGAATTTCCATATCCTTTACACTTGAAGTTATTTTCTCTTCTCCACAATGTATGTGAAAACCATGACATTTTATATATTCTGTACCAGTTCCTCACACCATACCGCACTGTCTCCATGTTATTACATACATTGCGGTAATGCCATTTCCAATTCATTACGGAACACTACACATTTCTCTGCACCAGATGTCCTAGCTTCGGTAGGACCGAGTTATTTTCTGCCCAGCAGGTCTCGAATCAGAAGTAGTTGTTCCTGTATCTCTGTATGCAGTCAGGCCATTCCACCTGCCCGTGTCGCGCTTCTACCCCAGCACAGATGAGTGCTTTGTCTCATCCTGCCTTTAGGCAACTTGTTACTGAAGACAACTGTGGAAACCTGCGTACACAGCTGTAACACCGGACAGTGAGTCCTCGTGTAAAGGAGTTTGGACACACGAGGAAGTCCTGGTAACTCTGTTCTCAGATGCCCCCCCATCCTAAGGGCTTATATTCCGCGGCAGGTGAATTCTCTGCATCTCCTGCCCTTAAATCCACAGCCTAAACGTTTTCAAGAAGCCTGAATTTGTTCAAGTGCAATATAACCTTGACAAAAGAGCAGAAAAAGCAGCAAAACCCAACCTGCCTGCAGCTAAGTGCACATCACAGGCCTGCAGCCCCAGACCTCCTGCCAAACAGAGAGCCAGCAGCTGTTAGCGAGCTCTGTGCACCACTCCTCAGCCCCCGCCCGCTGTCCTGGGGGCAGGCAGAGGCCTCTCATCACAGAAGTGAGCCTGAGGCCTGCAGGGATTGGTGCAGGATGTGGGGAGCTGACCCCCAGACATGGGGACCCTGGCACCAGAAGAGCTACAGGCCCACTGCCCCGGAGCCTCCCAAGCCCACCTCCACTCATGGGAATGAATTTCTAAGGACAGATTTTGTCACAGAAAGGATCCCACCGGGCTGTCCTAAAGTTGAAGTTAGATACCCTGTATGTGCAGCCTCTCTGGAACTGGCAGATAAAACAGCAGATGAGTTTACACACAAATTGATAGCTTTGGGTAGTGAGTTGCACTAGCGTAAGTAAGTCGCGAGTAATAAATCCTCGGCTGAAGTAATTCATTAGCCATTTTGGCATCACACACGAAACGCATCACTTTGATCTAATGTATTTCAGCGCGCTCCGCTATCATCTGCGCTGACTGTGCTTTGTTGAGATGAAGGGCTTTTTAATCCAAATCAGAAAGTGATGCTTCTGCACTGATGCTCTAATTCAGAAGTTATAATTAACAGACTTACTGCTAATCAGATCTCATCATGCTTCCCCTTAGGCCCCAAATGTGGGAAACAACAGAACAAACGACCAAAGGTGCCTCAAGACAGCATCTAAATTTGTGCCTACAATTTTGTGTGTTCAAACCCATGCCTTCATACGAGTGAAACTGATCTTGTGATTAAAGCAGAGCTCAGGCCTCCTGATTTCTGTGCATCTGCTTCCACCTTTGCAACTCCTCGGGCAAATTACTCAGGACTAAATTTCCAGAACTGGGAGTAGCCAGCTGCCTGCAGAGAAGTGCACGGAACACCGTCCCACCTAGCTGACGTTGAAGTGCACACATGTCATACACAGTTGGCCCCTAACCTCTGCTCAAAACACCGGTCACATTTCAGAGACGGGGGAGCAAACTTTGGCCCGCAGCACACTGCACGGCCCAGAGCACTGACCTGCAGATGCGAGGCACTTGGATCTAGCTGCACAGGACTATGTGAGCCTGCTGCTCCAGATTCACACTGCACACACAGAGGCACGGCTTTGGGCCCACAAACAGGCATGAGAACAACAACAGGTCACCTTGGGGTATGTAGGCAGGGAAATAAATTTTTTAGAAAGCTAGAAACAGTTTTTTATCATGGGGTCTTCTGCCCTTTTTGTGCTTTCCATTTCAGGAGAATGGGCTATGCAGAGTTCCAGGTTGGCCTTGCACGCTTCTGCCTGATGGCCTCTCACCAAAATGAGGCTCCCTTTGCCCAGACTTTGCCAAAGCACTCCAGAACGGCCTTGCAGCACAGCATAGCCCAGCTGATCTCCACAGCAGCCTCGCTGCCTTTGCCCAGCTCTGCTCCCAGGGCCAGCCCATCCCAACCATCGGCATTCCAACATCCGCACAACTGCTGCATCACAAAACCTCAACATCCATCACTTTGTCATCCCAGTTAAACCCAAGTAAGTTGGCCTGAATTTTTTTGGTATGGGCTGCCTTGCTGCTGGCTGTCCCAAGTCCTGCAGCACCACTGAATTCAATTTAGCTTCCTTGGAATCTCTGTAGTCTTTCAGTGGAGCCCATCACAGTAATTCTTTGACTTGGAAGTCACATCCCTGAGTTAATATAGGTACAGTCATGCTCAGGATGTTTTCAAAGCAGATGAACTCACAAATCATGGGCAGCACACTCCTGCCCATGGTTACAGAAGGATTACCCAAAGTTTCTCCAGCCGTTGGCTCATCCCTGACCTCCATTTTCTTCATGCCTGTGGTCAGACCAAAGCTAGCAGCAAAGGCAGTGTGCAGCTTGCCAGCAGCTGAAGGTTTGCCACCAGCTCCTGGAAAAATGTGTAACTGTCAGCACGGGGAGCTGGGCAGGGGCTGTGTGGCTGCCTCAGATCCCACCCAGCACCCAGGGACACGGAGCCGCTGGCACAAAGTTCCCTCTTCATGCCTGGTGTCACCCTGCCCAAACACAGCTGGACAGCATGGGCGGAGAGCATGGGTCTGGAGTGTGCCCTTCCCTCACCCTGCTCATAAATAGCAGTGGGGCACGGCCAGCTCTGACCCTGATCCTGACACATCCGAGGTGCAGAAACAAGAGCCTTCTGCACCGGGCTCCAAGCCCACACCAACACCAGCACAAGAGCAAACAGACCTGAAATGGTACCAAGCTTTCCTGCAGCCCTTCCACAGGTGTTCACATCTTGATTTGTCTGTCAGCTAGCACCAGTTAAAGTTGGGATATTCCATATAAAGACACAGACAGTCTTGCTGCTTTATGAAATTAAGGTATTCCTGATTAATGATACAAAACTTGAAGTTATGCAGGTGATGTCAAATGTAATTCAGAGATGTTGCTAAAAAGCTTGAGGGTCCAGTGTTTGTTTAAAGCTATGTTTGTTAGATGCAACGCAGAAAGCACAAGTTAGTGCTCAAGTCATTCAGTAGAAATACTATACTCAAAACAGTGGATTAATTACCCACCACCTAACCAGCAGGCATGCTGGCAGTACCAAACCCAGATCACTTCCCAGAAGTTTCTGATACATTTGCTGCACCTTTAACTTCCTGGTCCAAGAAAACCAAAAGGACAGCACAGGCAAGTGCCTTGTGCACACACAGGAACAGATCTGAACAAAGTTCTTTGCACACTCTGTACAGGGATCCTGAGCAGAGCCCCATCCAGGCTGAAGGAGTTTATTCCCTGTGCCAGTCTGTATTCTCTGTGTGAATTCATGCAGTTGCCTTGAAAGGAACTGCAGGTTTCTGTTAAGCCAAACGTTCTTTGTGAATTAAGAGCAAAATGTGCAAATTCACTGCATAGGAATTAAATGTATGTATTTTTACTGCAGCATGAGCAGGTATTTTGTAAGGTGAACAAGAACTCAAAGAGCCAGGAAAGCATTTATAAATATAACACTTATTCTTGTAGAATATATATATTTTGCCTTAATAAAAACATAACCCGACCATTCAGTATCAAAAGTCTCAGCACAAAATTTGTATGTTTTTCTCAAGACAGAAATTCTTACTCATTTTCCATGCTGTACACTGAAGCTCCTGTTCACTGCAAACAGGACATTGTTTTCTTGGTTTTTCTTCTTAAACAGTATGGAAAGAAAAAATAGTAGAGGGTGTCCCTGCAAACACATGAACATGTACCATAGAAATGAAAACAAACCTGATTAACTCAGTTTAGTGAATGCTTCCAGGTTCCTTATCAGTACCTGGGACGTATCTGGAAGGGAGCTTTCCCACCCCAAGAGGAAGTGCCAGGGGTGTTCCCCACTCCCAAGGGTAGGAAGGTTGGGTGGTTTGTCCTGTTGTGATTTAAATACGATGTGATCCTTATTCAGTGCTATAAAGTCTGCTCTGAGCATGCCAGTACATGTCAGCTTTCCCTTCACTCTGTAAGACAACATCCGCCTCCATGCAGAGTTCAAAAATATTTGATGATTTAAGCCAGCTTGCTACACTTAGGTTAGAACACAAAGCAGACTGCAGTGCTCAATATCAGAATCAGCAATTTTTCCCCCCCACTTGTGAATACGTATATTTAGATCAAATAGGCTTTTGGCATCATTTTCACATGCCTACATCCAAGCCTACCGGTACTAGAAATCCTCTCTTCAGTGTCATCATCTGAGGATAAAGACACGAGGCTTCACCATTCTCCAAGGACTGCCAGTCTCCTTAAACATAAATCTGCTGTTGTGCAAAAGACACAATCTCTGAGGATTTCTATCGCAAAAGAACAAGGAAAATAGCCCAATAACCGAGAAAATGGAGCAGTTTCAGAGATTGGTGTGTTCAAGTAATATAAAGCAATTATGTGGTTGGATGAAGGTAAGGAAGGGAACAAAGACAGAAGTTAACATTTTTTGGACCTGAAGGGAAAGTCTGATTTGGGAACACAGCAGCATCCTCAGAAATGGCAAATTAAAAAGAGAGCTGCTTGGGAGGCAGCCCAACACCCAGCAAAGCAATGGGCACAACTCCACCGAGCTCCAGATCAAGCCCTGGCTATCAAAATGCACAGCAGCACAGGGCGAGCTCACCCACCACGCACCGTCGGCACTAAAAGGAGCAAAACAAAGCACAGAACTTCTTGAGAAGCACCACAAGCTTGACTCCGGCAACAACCAAATCAGCGACAAAACCTCACACGCTTCTCTCAACAACTGAGCAATTCACAGTATATTCCATTCACGCTTTTTCCACAACTGAGTGTGTAATTCTGTCTTGTTAACCAGGCCCCCAGAAGCACTATCCCATAGGAATAATTTCATTATTTCTCTAAATGCCACGTGCAGGGCAGCAGTGCACACAGCACGTGTGAAGTGCTGGGTGGTCTCATGCCCCGTATAACATCTAAACCACAATAAGGGGGCTGCTCCAGCACAAAGTCCCAGCTTACATTCTGCTTCTGGAACCCAGGAGGCTGAAGTTGTCCAAGGTGATGTGGAGCAGAGCCCCAGTTAGCAGATCTGGCACAGCCCTACTGATTTAGGGCTGCTGGGCACCTGGTGCAACACTTTGGGGACATAGCACCTTTATTAACTGCTCAGCTAGGAGCTCGCAGCTCACAGCAGGCACTTCATATTTAAGAAAGCGGTGAGAATCATTAAGGCTGGGGACACACAAGCTATGCTTGGTTATTCATGCTAGCACATAGCCTCGCCCTGGCCTTGCTGTTTCCTAAGAGGGGCTGGGAAAACTTCCAAGGGGAATGCATTGCCTGGGGTCCCGACTTCATAGGGAAAGGCAAAACGGCGGGGAGACTTTGGGATTAGCAAAGGTGCTGCTGCTCTGCCCTGCTGGGGTTCCTCTGGAAGCAGCAGCCTGGGAACAGGCAATGCTCCCAGGGAAAGCAGGGCTCGAGGGAGGAGGCTTTGTGCTGCGCCGGGTCTGCAGCGTGTGGCAGCGCAGGGTTCAGGTTAACAGACGCTGAGACAGCGCCAGCGTGCGAACTCTCTCCTGCCCTTCCTTCACTTTGTGCAGGAGGCTGCAGCAAGCAGGTGGGATGGCAAAGGGAGGAGGCACAGCAAAGAGGCTCTGAGCTCCAGGCACACAACACAGGGCAAATGGCACACTGTTACCCCAATAAAGTTACAAGATCTACATGGGTTTTACTGAGGAGCTGCCCAAACACATGGGTATATAACCAACAACAACAACAAGTTTTCTTTCCCAGGATTAACTACCGAGTACAATTTTCTCACCTTTTTTCAATATGACTGTGTAAAAGCAAGTCTCCTTGCAGAAATTACTTGCATTTTAAACGTTATTGCTAATCTGCAATACAGCGCGTGTTTCATTAAAACATGCACGGGTTAGGATGCTGAGGTTGCATTCATGATTCTTTATAGTTACAATATTAGTAAAGTATTTACTAAATTGACTACCACCTACTTTAACTTAAATTTGCTGACAGATAAACTGAGCATAACCTCTGGCATTTTGAGACCTTTTCTTATGAATAGATATATTTTGCATGCTTTTGCATGCTAGGCCCTTTCCAAAATGCTGATTTGATCTCTGATATCAGGGCTTACTCATCCCCTTGAAGGTACAAAAGAAAGATAGCAGTAGCTCCCATGTGGGTGAATGAGACTATAATGTATAGAAAGCACAAAACTTACTCTTTTTAGATCATGTTATATCAAAAGCAGTAAAAGAACACTAACAATACTGCACTATTTCTGCATTGGTTAAAAAAAAAAAAAAAAAAAAAGCCCCGCTGAGATTTAGAAAGGGGAGATATAAAAAGAATATTATTTGCATAGTCATAAATCATTAGAAAATAATTATTCTTTAGCAAAAAAAGCACTCATTTCACAAGGGCAATCCAGCTTCAAGAGAGTGCACTATCTGTTAGCATCCTATCCTCAAAACAGACATCTCTGGACAGATTTGTTACAGTTTTGTACATGCTAATGTGTAAACAGATTGTAAAATTATTTTGGGGCCTATAATAGGATTTAATGTGTTTAAGAGGTAGTCTTATACCTCTTTAACAAAGAGGCTTACAATATGGTAAGAATGTATCACAAAAAATATAATGCTTTTAACAGATAAATCCTCTTGGCAAAGGCTGTAATCTTTCAAACTTAATTGGTGAACTCATTAACGAACAACTGCCACTACAAGAAGAAAGACTATTGTCAGCGACTTATCGGGCAATGAGATAACAAACTTAATTATATTGTTTTCAGTGGATTTACATTTGCTTCCTCTAGGACACTAGATTTTCTAAACATTATTGCCTCAGCTGTATACAATTTTTTCACCTATAAGAGAGAGCAAACCTATCTACAGCAAATAATGAAAGAGAAAAGCCAAAAACATTGCTGCTTTGAACTAGGCATAACACAGTACTAAAACTTCTTTTTTTTTTTTTTTTTTTTTATCTACTTGTAAAAAGTTATAAGCCTGTAAACTAGTTAATTTATGAGCCATGTTAATCATTTGTTCACATTTGATCTGAGGTTTAGCAAACATGGTTTCCTGGGATGTAGGAGGATAATTTGCAGGTCCAGCTTGGCTCCTGAGGGGGCACTAACTAATTTGACACCGTAACATGACATTGATGGCAGGCACACACTAATGACCGAGCTGCTAGATGCTCCTGTCATCCTGTCGCTGCAGTGAAAAGCAAGTTTCTTCTTATTGCCAAAAAAGTGCAAAGTGGTCCTACTAATTATTCAGACATGCACTATAATGAGAATCTTAGTGCTCCCTCCCCACACGCGAACCGCTCGCTAAGGCTCCCATTTGTCTGATACCGTGGCTGATTAGAATTTGTTTCTTGAATAGTAAAATCACAGCTTAAAATATAGCAGAAAGGATAAACAGCCTCTTATTCTGCATAAAACTCAGAAAGTGGCCATTTTGGTTTTTAGCTGTTTTTTTTTCTGTCATTTATTTACACCAGAAGAACAGAAAACTGGATTAATTTTTAATAGTACTTCTTAAACAACACATACATCTTCATCGAGTCCTGCTGTTGGGATCCATCAGGATATAAATCCTGTGGACAAAGAGTGGCTCAGAAGGTACTTTATTTCCCTTCTCTTAAGGGAAATGACATTTGCTAGAACAGAAACTTGAACCAGACAAATCACAGGTTGAAAAAAGTGCCTGTTGTTCTTTCTAAATTGTGTCGTTATGACATCTGATTCCTCAGCATGAGCTTTGAGAGCACACACAGGCTCTACATGTCACAGAATGGTTTGCATGGAGAAACGGGACAAAAAAAAAAAAAAAAGAAATGTTGAATTACATATTCCAGATTCTGCGTTTATTCTTCACTCTGGGTCCTGATCCAGCACTGACTGCAAGCTGTACCATAGCTTTTTGCGCCTATACCATACATAAAAATCTGTAATTTTCAAAAGCCTTTGCAGCCATACCGCAAAGCAGAAAGATAGCAACAAACCCCACAGAGCACGCCATTATGCTGTGTACACAGACCGAAGATACATTACCGCCCTGTGAAGTAGCCCAAATTTCTAAGGGTAACACTTAGCTCTTTCTGAAAAGCAAACCCTTCTAAGAGCGTTTCAAGTGGGCCACCCAAAGCCTCGCACACGCTACTGAGTCATTTAGAAAAACGTAATAAACCCGAAAGTGTTACACACAAAGGTGAAGGAGACACGCACTGCAGAACCACCCCAGGACAGTTTAAAGCCATTGCTAGCTAATAGCTCTGTGAAGGTCTGCAGGAATCCAGCCCACAGTCTCCCCTCATGCACTGTACCTGCACAGCAAAAGCCACAAGAGCTGGAAGAGCGGTGATGGGCGGCTGGGAGAGCCCACCATAGGCCTGACTCGTCCCCATGGCTGTTGTCTCCCTGCTGCGCCCCGTAAGGCTGTCTTGCACAGACAAATACCTGCATTGAGGAGTGGTTTAATTGGTGTGGCCCTCAATTCCCACGTCGTGGTGGTTGGTCGGTCCTTTGTCACGAGGGGGCACAGAGACCAGGCTGCAGGCAGCACCGGAGAGCAGGCCGGGACAGCGAGGCTCTGAGGCAGGGACCCCAGAGAGGACGGACCTGCTCCTCCCCAAACCCACTGTGCTGCAGGGCATCGGGCCTGCAGCCCAATGGTTCACGGCCCCACGTATCCCAGAAACCCACTTTGGAACAACTTCCACCAAGTGCAGTGCCACAAATCTGTTAGCGCATGGCGCAACTTCCGAGATGAAAGTGAAAGCACATGTTTTGGGAGCCAAAGGATATCAGGTAAACACCAGGTACATGCTGTTACATGTCATTTTGCAGCACAACACATGAAGGGCACATGAATCATTAGTGAGAGAACAACTCTGGCACCCACCCCAGTCAGCGCTGAGCAGGAACGAAGAGATTAAAAAGAGATCCCAGAATCACAAAAGGAGGCTCAGCTCCTGCAGAAAGATGCACTTCACAGCATTCATGTCTTTGGAAATAGAGGCACTGTATCCAAGATACGGCACCGCTAACGCTTTCCACATGGCTGGGGATGGATTGGTGAGTGGCCTTCTCCCGAACAACATCATCTATATGTGCCAGGTGTTGGAAAAATGAAGACACAATGCATTTTGCACTCTGTTCTTATAAAGCTGGGGTATTAATTCAGACAGATGAGGAGAAGAGAGGCACAGGGTTTGTTTCCAAGCAGGTTTCACCACGCTTGGCCACGTCATGCGGACACGCTGCAGCAGCCTCCTCGCCCAGCCGGAGCGTGAAGAAGTATCCATCTCCATCCAGCCTGACCAGGTCAACCATAAGCAGTGACAACTAAAAGCTCCAACGTCCTTCTGTCAGTTTAACTGTTAGCTTGCAATGGATTCGGTTGCACTTCCCATTTGAGGCAGGTTGTCCCCAAAGGCTGGCTAAGAAATCTTGGGCAAGAGGAAGCAGCAACCACCAAAGAACATTAAAAAAAAAAAACAAGTAAACTCACTCACAGTTTCAGAAGAGGAGGCAGGAGCTCCCCTGCCACCCCCAGGGTGTGCAGTTGGAGGATGGCAGCTCTGCAGCCTTGAGGTCCTGCTGCAGAAAGCATGGGATGGCCCTGCTGCTGGAGGGAATCTGGGGTGATGGAGAAACCCTGTCTGGGAGGCCAGGAGCACCAATCCCCTCCTCTCCCCCATCCCTCTGCCTCCCAAGCTGTCTCAGAGAGAGGTGAGGCACAAAGGATGCCACTAGCAGGTGAGTGCAAACAGAAGAGATGCTGATCCTCTGTCTGCCGGGACAAGCAGTGGCTCTTGAACATTCAAAATGCAAGCCTGCTCCAAGCCCGTCCCTAGGGAGGTTTCCAAATGAGATTGTTAGATCACCACAATGCAGCCTGCTCGCCTCATAATCTCCACTGGAAGACCCTTCCTTAGGTCTCAGAGAAAGCAGAGCAGCAAGGACCTTAAGCACTGTAACTTATCTGCGAAGTGAGCCACTAATAGAACTTTGTAAAACACATGGGAAGAGGCCTGGACTTGCTTAGGTCTATAAAACTTGCAAAGTTGTGTGAGTTGATAAATGCAATGTCAGGACCGTAATTAATTAGGATAGAAGCAGACACACTCTTTGGGAAAGGTCCTCTCAGTCCTCTTTAATTCAGCCCCTCATCAGCTCTGTGCTCATTCACAACAGCACTTTAAAGCACACTTTCCACCTCCCCCCCCAAACCCCATCCTGCTATGGCAAGGAGAGACAAGGGCTTGCATCACGCTACTACTGGTCCCTGTGGGTACTTCTCTATTGCACACGCTCTACACAGGTTAAAGCACTACAATGGTTTCACAAATTTATTGCAGACTTTTATCACAAATGCCATTTAGCTAATTACTGGATAAGAAAGAATAACCAAAGGTTGCTATTTTCTTCCTGTGCATACTATTGCTGGTCACACAGAAGAAAAGCTCCTTCCAGTGTGGCCCAGACAGGGCAAAAATCTATGTATGAAGTTACTCAAAAGACTGGCTTCGGGCTAATCATAAATCACTGCATAAACTAAAATAAGTGATGATTCCACTGCATTGATCCACACAGTCAGCAATCATGCATAGCCGTCGGCTGAACTTCAAGGCACACCAGCTCCCAGACCACAGCCTGGGGAAGGAGACAAAGTCAAAGTGCAAGACGGCCATCAGAGAACGCAGCAGGAGGGTTTCCTTCATATCCCTGGCTCGACAAACAGGCTATGAGGAAGGGAAGTGGTGACTGCTGGTCCCACTGAGACATCCTGGAGAAGAAGAGCTAAAGTGTGTGTATGTGTGTGTGTTAAGTGTGCAAGAGAAAGATGCTGGTAAAAGAAGAAAACAAACAAAAGCCTCATCATCTCCATTTGCCACCTCTTATCTTCCTTCTTCTGCCACCACCAGACAAAAGACACAAAATACATTTAAACTCAGACTCAAAATACTGATTCCTCAGTATGCAGGAGGATCCAAAATTATACAAAATGGTCTTTCCTGCCTGACCTAACCCCTCTGGTTTTCATTTCTCCCATAGGCAGGCTACAGCCCCATGGTGTGTTGAATCCAGAGGTACACCTGGTGAGCAGCCCAGGTCACGCATCAAGGAGACTTCAGCATACCCCAAAGCACAGGCTGGCTGAGGTTAGCAAGGCTTCTATCTTCCCACACACACGTGCTTTATTTTAGAAGAGAAAGAGACAGGTTTGTGGTGATGTTGCCCTTGGGCTTCTAGGATTTTGTTTGTTTGTTTGTTTTTAAATAACTTAGCAAGTTATGCTTCCATATAACATATGAAGGTGATTTGATGTGGTAATTACCTATTACATTTGACAAGGTAATTAATGTGGTAAAATACCACTGTACAATGCGTAAACTTAGTTTGCTATCATCAAAACGTGTCTGCTTAGGAAACAGCTCTGTTTGGAGAAAAAAAAAAAAAAAGGATGGAAAACTCCCAACTGTGCATATTCTGTCATCTACAAAACGTAAAGACTGACCTTCAGCTGCAAACACATTCATGCCCAAACAGGAATTCTCACAGAGCTCCAAAAACACAAGAACATTACCAACCAACATCTTCCAGGAGCAATACAGAATTTCACCGAGATCTTTAACACCTCAAGCAGAAATGCCTGGGACTTGAATGCCAATGTTTCCTCACAGTTCAAGAATAAGATATCCTCAAAAACTGTTTTCTTTTCAGAGATTCCCCTCTGGTATGTCAGGTATATCAGCTCAGAATGAAGAATTGCACTGCACTTGGAAAATGAAAACCAGCAGCATCACTGAAGAGGTGCTCAAAAATTTTCAGTTGCATTAAATGCTTTGATGAATTTGTCTCTAGATGAAGTCATACCAGCTTGCAATGATGTGAAGGAGAAGTAAAAAAAAAAAAAAAAAAAAAAAAAACCAAAAAAGTGCAAAGCTAAATACAAACTAACAGTAGCAAAGTAAATATCATAAATATTGCTAGTATGAAACACTAAAATATTCCTACATTCAGATGATGTACTTGGACGTACAGAAAACAGAAATTCTTGTTTGAATAAAATCAAAATAAAATCAAAAACCTTCAGCAGGATTAATGCCTACTTCCAGCTCAGATTGCTGTTACTGCTGCTTACCCGCTAAGATGTCCTGAACAGTTTATGGTTCGAAATAATCCTGAAGACAATGCAAATCTGTTTGCACAGAGACTAGCAAATCAGAAAACAACACCGGTTTCCAGATACAAAACCCAAGTGATTTCAGAAGCAAAGGCATTCAATCTGTAATGCCTTATTTAAGAATTCATTGTCCTTTCTCTCATTGGCCATATCCTCAGTTACATTTTAACAAGAAAACTCAGAATCTACTCTGAAATCTTCATCACTAAAGAAACCCTTGGAAACACTGCGAAGACCCACTGGTTGGAGGCACTTTTAGTAGCTAAGCTTTTGCACTGGAGGCATTGTCATTGCAGTAGGCACTAGGCACCAGAAAATCTCAAATCCTACAAAACAAAAATGAAGGTCCGTGTGATAAGTACCAAGCAGCAAAATCTTCCCCCATCTCTAACAAAAAGAAATTTAGGAAAGTACTTTCAGAGGAAGAAGGCCCCAAAAAACCCTCAGGAGAACATTAACCTATTTCTGCTTAACCAGCTGCATCCCTCTCCATAGCGCTTACTCCTCAGATGCAGAGGACAGAGACTCGAGCTGGGACAGCCATGCCTGTGAGAGGACGGGCTAAGAAACCCCCACAGATATTTCTCCAGCTGTTCCCTCAACCATTCCACAAGAGCTCCTCCAAAACATCTTGGACATCACAGCGGGGCACCGCTGGGGATCACTGCCCAGCTCCCTGGGCACAGCCACATGCCACAAACAAGCACAGGCTCCACTGGCAAAGCCCAGCTGCACCCGGGGCCCCTCCTCACCCACCCTCCCCTTCTTGGCTCCTTAGACCTGAGAAAGGTGCTGCCAGGAGGAATGTGAGCCCAGCTCGTTTCACACCCAAGCATGAAGCGGCAGACGGGAGGAAAACCTCTCCTTTCCACAGGTTCTTCCGTTACTAATAGTCTTGATTTTATTACACAGAGGTGAGAAACAAAACTCAACATTTGACTGAACTGGAAAAAGAAAAGAAAAAGGAAAGGAAAAGAGTGCTTTCTGTGAGGTATGCACCTCTGAACGATTCAACAGGCTGCAAAGTCTTGGCTCTCGGATGAGCAGAGCAGCTGCCAACCTCATGCTTGGCCAGGGAAAGTTGTCCATATCCAGCAGCACTGGATGCAGGAGCACAATGAGGGGCTGGGATGAGATGACCCAAAAGACCCTTTCCAGCCCTCGCTCCCACTGCGAGAGGGAGAAATGCTCTGTACCAGCAGGACACCCAGAAAACAAAAATGTTGGTGCACCTGAACTCCCTGACACAGACATACCGCTCCTGCACCCAGCCATGTGTCCCAGCTGCTGGAGACTACGTTGCTACCCGCCGCTGGTGCAGGTTCACTGGGCAGGCACCTCACAGATGTCACGAGCTTGTTGGACCAGGGGTCCAAGGAAGCATGGAGATGTAGCCCGGAAAAACTTCTGTCTTCGCAAGATTTAAAAATAAATAAATAAATAAATAAAAATAAAACCTATTTGTGTATGAGAGCAAGAACACTTCAGAGCGGCTGCAGCTTTATCTACAAGTTCATGTGTACTTGCATAGATCTAAAAATGAGTACTGATTTCTCATATTACACACTGAAATCTCTCTCTGTTACAAAACCTGTTTTGTATACACAAGGAAGCAGTACTAACATTTGCACTCTCTCCTCTTTTTAGATATTTTTACCCATTGCTTAAAAAATAAAAATAAAAATAAAAAGACAAAAAAGAAAGCCCACACTTGAATCTATCACCAACACTTTAAGGGTCATGTAGCACAATCCTGGAAAGTGACCGAGGAGTTCACGGAGCTCCACAACACTTTGTATTTTACAGCAGGAGCCTCTCCTATAATGAATGGAGCTGAAAACAAAAGTAATTCCTTTCATTTTTTCATAAGGGTAAAAATACTTCAAAAATATAATCCAGTTATACATTGACAGTTTTTTTTTTCTTCTTGATATTTTAATTATTCATCAGGTACAGCATTGTTTTCCTGTATGAAACATTTGATGCACAAAAAGGCTTATTCCTGAAGAAGCATAAACTCAGCCTCACTTCAATTATATTCTTCTTAGCAGTAGCTAAGGAGAGTTTTGCTAAATCATAGCAAAAGGTATTTTCAGGCAGTGAGAAAATTCAATCTGCATGGCTCCCCTTTGCTCCCCTCCTGAGCCTTAACTATGTTGTTTTCTTACGATTAATTATTTAGGTAGTTCCAGTAACAATGTATGGTTACTGCTGAGCAGCCCACAGACCTCAGCAGCGCAGGGATACAATTCACTGCTGTCTGGTTCTGCCTTGGACTGGTACGGTCTCAGAAAAGAAATTTTGCTTGAGCTTAAAACTTGCTTAAACTTAGCGATTCAGCACTTCAGTGTTATTTTTCTAGGACGTAACTAGCAATAAAAGATTGCCATAAATACGTTCTCCCTATATTCATGCACTGCGTAAATATACTTTAATGGCAGTAATTGAAATTTGAATGGGATGCCAACACCTCAGGCAGACTGACGCGACATTTAATTTATACAATTAAACAGGAGGGTGGGGAGGCACAAAACAAACAATGTTTGTTAGTTGCATGCTTTACATCAGACCTATTTTCTCAGTTTATCTGTCCTTGTTTGGGTTTGGCAGGCAGCAGATCTCACAAGGCGGCAGAGGATCAGCGCCGGTAGGGCCTGGCACCACGGCCATAGGTGTGAGCCCACCATGAACTTCTCCTGCTCAACAGGAGCAGAGCAGGCAGCGGGGCCACCAGCACCCAGCTGAGAGCACCCACGCGGAGCTCTGAAGCAGTTTGAAGCACCCTGAGGCACCGCTTCAAGGATTCACGGGATGAACCCAGGGCAAAAAGCCTTTTGAAACCACACGGGCTCGATCACAGCCCTGCAGATGCAGGGTGATGTTTCAGTTCTCTTCTCCTGGTGGGCTCCAGGTTGGGTCCCATTTAACTCGATGTTTCTACAGACTCAGAGGTTACATTCCTGCCAACACAAATCACGGAATTAAACATGGAAGAAGCCAGGCATGCACAAGTCACCTACACATAAAATACAGCCTAACTGTGAAAGCTACCACAGAACTGTACAAGCACTTTTTTCTACTGCAATACAAACCAGCAAAGTGCAAAGCCAGGCACTAACTCTGCTGCACGTACCAGGGCAGGGAGATGCAGCCTGGCATTCTGAAGCTGAGCACAGACTCAGGTCTCTCATCCCACTGCGAACATCCTACATTCACACTGACTGCTTCTTGCGATCTCTTTAGCCAATGCATGCTGTTTCTACCTGCATGCTGATTCATCAAAGCACGCCAAAGCACCTCTGCCCATGCTGTAAATCCAGAACACATCTTTTATTAAGCAGTACCCAAGAAGAGCACCTGTAATTATCAGAATTACAACTAAGGCTAGAGGAAGCAGACAGAAAAGCAAGAAAGAAGAATAATTTTCTTTCTTCATTTTCAAAAGTCATTGTTTTCCACCTTGTCACATGTAAGATACTGCCCTTCACATGTGTGCACAAAACTCAGTGGAAGTATGGCAGAGGGCATGTGTGCAAGTACACGCGCTTGTAAGTGCAAATACAGGCATTAGCAGTATGTGCTTGTTTAATGCATGTTAAAATCCCTCAGTGAGGGGTTCTTCCACTTTGGGGACCTGCACTCTACGGCCCATCAGCATTACAGCAGCTCTCAGTATCAGCGGGATACAAATCAGTTACCTCCCTTGGTAGTGCTGTGGTGCTGGATAAAGCAGGTGCAATTTCTCAGCACACATCTGGGCAGCCATCACCGTATGAAATACGCAGGTGGTGTTGGGCAAGGCGGAACGGCAGGTGAATACAATAACTCTGAGTAAAACACGCGGAGAGCTAATGAAACCCGGCTCACGCCACAGATGAAACCGGCTGAACAAAATCTTGATTTGCCTTGAATGGCAGCCTTGAGCAATCCAGTGTTTGGACATGAAACATCAAGAGTGGAATCGGGCAGGTTTCATCAACGCCAAGAGCAGAACTCGCCTATCTTTCCAAGAGAGAAGGATTTCAACGCAGGGCTCTTGCAGGACACGGTAGGATCCGCGGGTTGAAGAGACATCGTGCCTGTGTGCGTTAAGGCTGTGCCTTTGTGGACGCTAAAATCCAACCACGTTGCGCAGCTGGTCCCACCAAACCACACCAGCCCGCAGCAGGCATGCTGCTGGGGAGGGCAGCCTTGTGCCTCACCCGCAGCACCCGCCACACAGTGCCGTGCATCGTAAGCTCCACGACCACAGCCCCGTGACTGCAACGCAGAGGGAGTTGGACCAGTCTCCATTCAAAGAACTCTTGCTTATTCTCCAGAGAATGCTTCTGCCTTGTTATTCAGAGAGTTCATAACATAGCTGACCTCATGGACCAGGCATCGTCAGTAGGCAATAACAAATTCAAATAAATTAAACAGAATGAAAATAAAATCTATCAACTTTAGCCATTACTTTACCACAAAGCATCTTCAATTCACTATCTTTGTTCTGTCTTCAGTTGTGCCATAAGCACGTATCTACAGCACGTTATTTTTTTCCTTTGAGATTATTTCTGTCTTTGTATCTTTTGCAGAAAATGAAGTCTCAGCTTGCTTAATCCTCATCACACAAATATGATCGGCTTTATTACCATTAACTGCATTCTAATCCTGTTCAGATAATTTATCAGTGTTTCTGGTTTTCAAAAATACAAAAAGATGTAATCTGGTTTTTCACCATTAGCACCATGCTTGAAAGTCATTTTACATTTTATCTTAAAAGCTGACTGACCTGCTTAAAACATGCATGAGATTTTTCCCTTTTTCTCTCTTTGCCATAAACTCCACTGACCATACCTGTAGGGTAGCGTTGCTTTGTTTAAGCCATAATTAAAGACAGAGCTCTAACTTCAAACCCACATGCTGCAGGCAGGACTGCGCCTGAGTCATGTCAACTTCCTTCAGCCACAACAGAGTTAAAAAGCTCACAGCGAACAGGGCACAAGGATGGCCTCTACCAAACTTAAGAGAAGTAGCCTTAAGTTTATTAAACTGGAAGGTAACTGTTGACACATACTTGCTTTCAAGGGGTCCTTGGCAAGAAAGTGGCAGCAGTTACAACAAATTAACAGCATACAATAAAAATGCCATAAACATGCAGCATACGTAATAAATCCAATCAAGTCTACAAGTCACACAGATAAAAATGACAAATGGCCACTGTCTCCAAAAATAAAAAATATGCATTTCTCAAACACTGCTGTTCATCATTACAACGTATTTTTGCTCCTAAATGTAAAATACAAATTAAGTGATTCTAATACGAACAGCATTATGGATAATGTGTTTACTTTCTCCTTCCCCCTCTCCTTTCCCCGTCCTCTCTTCTAGCTTGCGAAACCAGAGAAACTACTTTGGCGCAGCCTCCCCTGTGATGACTTGCTTTCTAAAGACCTGTGATGTGTTCTCCGTGTTTATACAGATGTTAGCTGAGTGATGTTTAGCAAAACAAAACCAGTGTCCCTCGACTGACAGAACAAAAACACCACAGAACTTATGGTGACTGTTGCTCCATAATTTATTGGCTGACTGCATTAATTTCCTGCATCTGATCTGTTTCTAATTCTAGCTGCCGAGGCTGGGATCTGAAATTTGCAGCCAGTAAGATGCGTTTTAAACTTTGGGCAGCACAGGCAGGATTTCAGCTAAGAAGAAAACAGGTCATCCCAAAAGGGAGCAAACAGAGGTGAACATGGGTCCGTTCAGCATCTGGATGCGTTTTCTGCCAGATTTCTGAGTCCGTGCTGCTGGCGAGTGCCAGCCTCGCCAGGGGCAGCTTTGGAACCTCGCTCTGCTCACCCTGCTTGGGTACCCCAGAGGGATCTGCCACAGCAGGGGGGCTCGTGCTGGAGAGGACGAACAAGTCTGCATGTGAGAATAAGTTTTAAATAATCATAAAGTGCTGTAACTGCACAAACTCCTCCTTAATCAAAGCGGAGAAACAAAGGTCTTCCTTAAACATCACCTATACGGTAGGTGTAATAACACAAGTAAATTATGACAATTAAATGTCATTAAAGAAAAAGTAATTAAGAATAGCTGTTTAGATAACAATGGCTTTCTTGAAATCCTCATAGCAGAGGTCCTACTTTTTAATCACCCTTTTGCAACAACTCGCACAACTTCAGAGTAATTGCAGATTTTTAATTTTTATACATCCAAAAGAGCATAAAGTAAAAACCATAAATTATATGCTAACTCCAGCTGTTAAATGTTGGCATTTTGTCTTTAAAAAAAAAAAGTTCAAAATCTGTTTCCTTAAACCAAGGAAATGTGGAAAAAGGCCATCCTGCCAGTGGAAACATTCAACAGCAGAAAGCTCACGCTGCGGTTTCTTGCCGAGGCAGCAAACTTCTCTAAAAGGGAAGTCACTGCCAACTCAAATACTGTTTGCTTTCACACCCAAGAACAAACTGTGTGCATGGTGAAGGCTTCCTGAGGGCTCAATGCAGCTGGAGCATGCTGAATAAAGGTAACTAATGTCAAAGCTACTGTAAACTTGTTCTCATTTTTCTATCAGCAAGTTATCATCAATGGAAACAAGACTATTACGCTGCCATCCTTCCTTAAAAAAAAAAAAAAAAAAAAAAAAAAAAAGAGAGAGAGAGAGTGAAATGAACTCCTGTTTACCCTCATTTTAGTCCTCCAGCTTACTGTTTCGGGTATTTTGTTGCTGCTGGTCCTAAGTGGACAAGCACTAGGGCTTGCTTGCAAAACTTTCCCCTGCCCTTTAAGCGGACAGGTCAAGCTCAACTTCCCAAGCATAAAAGAGATGAATTTCCAGGGCTGAACACAATATGCAACAAGGTTACTCTCCCCAAGCAGGAAATGCAAAGGGAGGGTTTCACTGCAACTCTACAAATTAGAGCCAGAAAGCCGTGCCAAAGCAAACACAGGCACTGGGAGGGCTCGGCTCTAACACAGATCGCAGTTGGGCCGGTGTCGTGCCGCTGCCGGAGGCTGTCGTGCCGTGTGAGACGCGCCGAGCACGCGGGGCTGCCTTCACCAGCACGAGCAGTTGCACAAGGCTTGGAAACCACCAGTGGGAGCAGGGAGCGGCAGCCCAGCCCAGCCCGGCCACCAGGAAAATCTGCACGCCACGGTGTCTCGAGTGCCATCGATTTCAAAAATGTCTATAGGAGAGATTTTTCCTCCTCGAGAGCATGCCTGAAAGTTAAAAGCCTGAACTATCGCATTTACAGAAAGGGATTTTTCCCCTTGCTCATAAAAGAAAACTGAGAAAGTACGGCTATTATGACAGCATAAGATAATAGCAGTTTCATCGACAATTCCACTTTGAAATCAATAGTTATATTATTTTGAAATACAATGTAGGAAGGAATTAAGATTCTTGTAACATCTAAGAAAAACTAAACATTATCAAATCCTGCCTTCCCTCTCCTAGCCAGCTGGCATACCCAGAATCAAACACAGTTAATCATTTAAAGGAAGAATCCTTTTCAAAGTAGAAAATCACACTGTTTATTCCAGCACTCCTACTCAATACTATTTTTTTCTGCGTACTAGTGCCTAACACAACACGCTGAAATGGCATAAGGCATAAATGCATCTTTATGAAAGAAACCATGAGCAAAAGGATGATTCTACACGGGAGGTAACGACTGCACCGCGCTGCAGCTCCAGGCAGGGCGTCAGCACCACCCTGACCTGACCCACCCCAACGCACACGCAGCTGCACAGAGTGAGCTGGCGGACGCAAAAAGAGGGGGAAAAGAAACAACATTCCAACACACGACATTAAGCACCAGCCCCCTGCACACAAGAAAAGATAATCTTCCCTTTCAAACAAGGCCGGATAAAAACTTGTCAGCTCTGGTAACAGGGCTGCCAGCTGATGATGCTCCTCGCCCTGCCCCTGCCTTGGCTGATGCTGCGGCTCTTCCCCATCACCCTACCTGCTCCGGGCGCCGGTGGACACCACACACCACCGATCCCACCCCAATTCTCCAGCGCCAGGCTGCTGCCAGTGTCCTTGCGAGCGGCGGCGAGCAGGCCACGGGTTCACGGTAACTGCCGAGCGCTACTACACTGAACATCTGGTCATGAATGAACGGATTGCCCACTAACTCTCAGCATTGGGCAGCTGATGAAAAATTCAACATTTTCCTTGTTGGCACAGTTGTTTTGGAGAATTCTCTAGAGCTTCCTGAATTATATTAAGAAAATTTCACTGCAGCAATCTATATCTGTGAGAACAGCTGGTGTTGAAAGGGATCTGCTGCACTCGGTGTGCTGGGGGACCTCCTGTTGGATCATGCTACTTCTACTACATTTGTCCTTGAAAACTTAGCTCTGCTTCGAGCTGCTACAGGCGTGGCAACAGGAGCGTTGCTTCCCTGTCGCTGAAGATCGAGGGGCTGAAAAATAACTGTCAGATGAGGCAGGGCGCTGGGCAAGGGAAGGGCCCCCCGGGGCAGCCGAGCACGGCTGGGGGATGGCAGGGCAGGCTCTGCTCCCCGAGATACGACGCTGGGGCTTCTCACCGCTTTAGTCCCTCTCCTGCTATTGTCTCAGTTCAGTAACAGAAGTCTCCGTTCTGATAAGCTCCGGTCAAACAGCTGAAATGCCTCAGTAAATTTTAAAACAAAGATTTCCATCCCGCAGCATCCCTCGTTAAACTGCAGCACAAGAGTTGCACAATTAAAACCAGCACCGCACGGTGCACCCAGCTAATCTGAACCTACAAATTGAGACATCAGCCAAAAACGAAGGAAAAAAAAAATTCAAGCTAGAGCTCAAAAAAGAGAAAACAGCAGCAGTCTTCATTTCAGGACAAAAAAAATTAGACTGATGAATTCTAAAATATTTTAAAGGAATAAACTTCTTGATAGTGCAATAGTATAATAATAAAGCTTGTATATCTTTTTTCTTAAGGAAGTGGTAAACTTAAGTCATGCTAAATTTAGGCTATTATCTATGCGGCATAAATTTCACTTCTGTGTATAAATGCTAACTTGCATATTTCTCCATGGTAACTAAACTATGATTAAAACAACAGTGAAACCAGCCTTTAGAGCCACCTGTTTAACTAGGAACAACCTAATTTACAAAAATACTTAAACTTAGAAATTTCATGGGAATCTAGATCACGTTTTTCCCAGTAGAAAGCTCACTTTTCCATGATTGTTTAATTGTAATGTACTTGGCTCTGGTTGGTAATCATTCTTCTTTTTTTTTTTTTTTTTTCCCTCTCTAAACTAGTGTAATTTTTTCATGCATTGTTCAGCCTAACACAAGTGGTATTTAAGATTATAAAGAATAAGTCTCTAATAACCTTTTCCAAAAAGGAAGTTATTTTGCTCCTTTGAAGGGATTAATTTACCTAGAAAGTATCTTCATGTTTTACAAAAGGAACAAATGAAAGAAATGAGAAAATCCCAAACTGAAATTCCCATTAGATATGGTAAGACACCTTCAAAACTCATTTTTCTATTGCGATATCCTTGTAATTTACTAATGAAGAAATGGACTGTTTTTATGGGTCAAATTAAAGAAATAATTATAATACGACCCAGAATAGTAAAAGTGTACGTACAAGCAATATTTTCTTATTTAATTACAAAGCATAAAAATAGATTTGAATATGAATCATTTTTAACCACAGAATTAAATTTAGTATTTAAAAACTGAAAACCCCTTGAAGTAGAAATATAATCATAATAGGTTTGGTTTGGTGTGAAATACATGACTCATATTCATGACACATATCTAAAAATGCCTCATATTAAAACTTTATTATAATAAAAAATTGATCACCATTTTTGTCTACTGGTTTTCATATGATGTAATATCTAAGGCCAGATCTCTGGCTTTTAAGGTATGATGAGCAAAGTAGTTTCACAGTAACACCCCATAAAACGTTCAGAGCCCACCTCATTTACACTTGCCCATCCAATGCCACACACAAGCGTACAACGGATGCTAATTAGATAACAGTGGTACGATCATAATGCCTACAGGAATCAGCATTAAAACCTGTCCCTGCTATTAAAGCCCTGTAAGGATGACAGAGTGGAGCTCCAAGTCATAACTAACACAGCGACAGCATTTCTGCAGAGAAGGGACCCACGGCGCCTCGGCAGACACAGCTCCAAGGGATGCGTGAACAGGCTGGGCTTTGCTCCTGGACGGCGGGAGGCCAGGGAGCTCAGCTGGACAAGTTCTGCACGAGGCTGGGGCAAGCACACACACAAAACTTGACGTTCAGACTCACCTTCCTACAGCTGGTTTGCTGCTAACAGACAGGTATGTGTTTTCAACTGACCACAGTTCTCACCCCTAGTCAAGCACTTTCTCAGGTTTGTTATTCTCCCATCACTTTTGCCTTTTAAAATTCAGCTGAACGCTTTAAAAATACTAAACAAAACAAACAAAACCATATTTGCTCTAAAGGATCAATATTGATTTCTTAAAAAAAAAAAAAAAGATATCAATGTAAATCTTGATACAGTCTCACTTGTTGCAGATGCCATCTGAGATCATATTAAATGATGCACATTCAGTAAACAAAGGCAAAATTAATTTTTCTTGCTCTTCATTTCACTACAGATGTCTTTCTATAAGACAACCAGAGAAATAAAAATATTTTTAAAACTAAGAAAGTAAGAGAAGTACTAAGAGATTGATTTTAGGCCACAAGGTAGGAACCACAGAAAAAAAAAAAAAAAAAAAAAAAAAAAAAAAAAAAAAAAAAAAAAAATATCAAAGCCTTTCTCCAAACCAGTACACTGTTCACAGGCAGATCTTGCGCACCCGTAGCCACACGAGCCCTTCAGGAAGGTAAATCAGTGGATGTGCAGGGGGAGCTGGACAGGAGGGCAGGAGCAGAGCACGAACGCCTGTGCAGCATTCCCAGCCCCTTCTTCCATCCCTGGGATGCTACACAAGCAACCAGAAAAACCAAGGCATGTGCTAACTTCTCAGTGTTCCCTGACACAGAGGTCAAATATTTGGGAAGGAAGGCTCAACTAATGGACTAACTGTGCTGGTTATGAATAAATGGCCTGGTTATCCTCATCTCAAACCCAAATGGAGTCTACACGAGCGCTGGACATTTTTGCGCTCTGAGCTGTTGCCGCGGATCTCTGCCACGCTCACAAATCAATCACTTGGAAAGCTGATGTCGCCCTGTTAGCTAATTAAACTTTGTTTTGCATCAGAGTCCTGCATTTGCAGTGTGTGTACAGTATGTAAATTATACAAATTACAAGAAAAGTTGATTAGCGTAATTCAAATCTCAGTGCAGTTACTAAAATTAACAATGAATACAAATTATCCAGAATCACTTCAGTGCGGCTGAAAAGCTCTACATACAAAGCATGTTACCAAATTCACAGAAGTGGGCATCAAAACAAGAAAAACACACAGTGAGAATACTACAGGTGACTTTTCTGAGGGAAATTTTGCCCCAGAAAAGTAATTCTCACCCAGACTTATTAATCCTATAATGCAACTGTTTTTCAGGGTTAGAGACTTCAGCGATTTCTGCAGTGCTCTTTTTCCAGCTGTGACGGCCCCACTCCTCCCAGCTGCACCTCCTCAGGGCCTGGGAAGCGCACTGCCTCACTGACCAAAGGACAGTTGTAGCATAAAAAAAGAACCCACTCTGGGGGTTTGACAGCTTCCCAAATAACTGTTGACTCCTTCCTGCGACGTTTCATGTAATTAGGAACTTCTCTCACTCTGCTAAGAGCTCCATCCCTTCCAAACGATGTCTGCTGGTGAACCTGACTAAGAGGAGACGAGCCCCTTGTTCCTTTTGAGTCTGAGGACTACAAGGACTCCAGATGACGATTCTAGAAGCTACTGCAATGCTCAACACACCCACGAAGCCACCAAGAGATCTTACACGATGCTGCCTTAGCCTCCGTCTCTCCACCAGTTGTTCTGATGCCCATTCACCACAGGAGAACCGAGGTCAAGGAGGCAGAACTCGCACAGGTTGTGAGGAAATTTAAGTTGCCCTCTCCACGTGCAGACTTCCCCACACTCACCAGCTTGCCTACACTGGTTACAGTGCAAGGCAATCCAGGACTGGTATTTCAGCTGTATTCGTATCAATCAATCAAAATGGCAAGCATGAAGCTTTGACACTAAATCTGCAATACCTGTGGTAATGCAATGTGCTTCTGGTGGGGGATCAGAAAGAAAGAGGGGCTTCAAAAGAGGATCGGGGAGGGGGGGGAGTGGAATGCAATTCATACGGAAAATACCAACACGCTAACAGTGTTGGGAGCAGGGGGAAAAAAAAAGCAAAACACAAAGTACAGGGGAAAATGAAGATTAATTTGAAAAATGCTACTTTTAAGTCATTAAATTGAATGTGTCCAAACCGGACTTTTGGTTACCCCAGACTTTGAGACAATAGTATTTTTCCTAGTCTGCTAGCAATGATAAAGGTCTGGATTAAACAGGAAGACAGGAAATTCAAAGTTAGCTTAAACTCTATTCATAAAAGGGGATGGGCTTACCAGTGCAGATAAAATAGCGATTAAAAAGAAATCCAAAACTCTTCGGCCAAAACTGGATGAGAGACTCACAAAAAGTCGGGCTCTCTTTAATTCTATTTTCATATTCTTTTCAAACTTCCTGTACTGTACTGAATTCAGTGGAAACCAACACCAGAGTAAGCTGCAAAACCAGGAAAGTGCCTAACCAAGAGCAGCACTGCGCTCTTCAAATAAAACCAATTTCACGAAATTTCAGCAGAATTCCCAGACCACAAGAATGACATGTAGGCATTTCAGAGGCCTGTCAGAAGTTGTTCTCTGATCAGTTCTCCTGTTTGCTCCCCACCCCCTGTCAGCCACCTGCCGTGTCCAGATAGCTCAAGCAAGACACAGGAAGGTCTACATAAGTGTAACAACCCCTAAAATAAATAAGGGGAAAAGAGTTTTAAAACTATCATTCCATATCCCAGCCTGCATATCTTGAGTTTAGACCGAATAATATCCAAGAGCAACAAAAGACAAGGAAAAGTGTTCTTCTACCGTCGTAAGTCCTACCCCTTCCCAATGAAACCCCTTCCCTGCTAATAGTGATAATTAACAGTATTGCTCCCGCCACAGAAATACGTGTACAGCAGACTTCCAGTTGCAAACAGCCCAACAAGAGCCTCATGACTCGTAACGAGCTGCAGACAATTAACCAAGGGCAACACTTGCCTGCAGGTCTCAGGCAGCAGCGCGAGGTCCCCATGGGGCCTGTCCCAGTGCGGGGCCTGCCCCAGCGCGAGGTGGCCCAGGTGCTGTGGAAAGAAGCCACAGCCACAACCAACACGAAAATGAAAAAAGCAAAGAGACGGCGCTGTGCAAGGACCGGGAAAAGCATTGTGATGATGTTCCCGTGGGATGGGGGTTGGCCACGACTCCTCTGCAAACACATCCGAACTGCTCAGTGCAAAAGTTCAGAGCTGAAGACCAAATTATTTCCTCTCTAACTGCCCTTTCTGAGGCTTCGCCCCTCGCTTCCCCATGACCAGCACACAACACAAATGCTGTGCTCGGCAGCTCTGCGTGCACTCCTTCCTCAGGAGCAGCCCCGGTCTGCAGGGACGCAGGCAAGGCCAGCCCGCGGGGGCACGGACACAACCCACTCCTCAGCTCCGCTGCGATGGGGTTACGCTGATTTGCGCTTGGTATCTTGCCCGTATCAAAACAAAGCTTATTAATACTCCACCATGCTTCCTTTTGTTGTTGTCAGTCGCTTCAGTAACCCCTCTTCTTTCAAAAACCTGAGATTTTCTGACTTAAGATCTTGAGCTGTTTTCATGGAATTCAAGGTTTTCAAGTCATCCGCTACATTTCAGCATAATTATTTCCTTTAAACATCCATCTTAATGGCATAAGCAATTTTGAACTTTTTATGCTGTTTAAATTCAAACATAAATTTGTACACAACAATAAAACATGCAGCTAATTTGTCATGCTCCTATGAGCAACTGTGTCACTCACACCAAGAACCACTGACTGTGGTGTTCAGAGCTTTCGTTCCTATTTCACATTACTCAATTGAGCCTTCTGCAGAAAAGCTTTTAACAACCACATCTGGTCTTTAATAAATCACTGCACTTTGTCTTCCTGCCAAAACTCCTCCTTTATCTAACTTACATCTTCATGATGAGATAGGAAATCACACATTATGGTGGTGACAAACAATTGTAATTATGTCATTAGTAGCCATTTAGTCTACAAAGGTTCTCAAAAAGGAAATATAATGCACAATAAGAAATATAGGATAATACATTGATCACAGTTCTAATCCGTTTTTTACTTCACAAGTGTAAAAAGCTGGCATAATTCATGGGCACAGCAGGCAGTAATAGTACACCACTTTATGAACTATGCAGCTATTTTATTCCCCTATCTACTTAAAAATAAAAAAGCTTTTAATAGCTTGATTTAGACATAAAAGTTATTTATGATGCTTCGCTGATTATAATATTTATTTTTTTAAAACTTTCATGAAAGTGATTCTTTCTGAGATGTAAGTACATACCACGTTATCAAAGATCTTACAGAAGAACATTTACACTAGCAAAGAAAAAGTGTGGAAGAAACTTTGGGATTGGGAAAAATGTAGGAAACAACTCTGTGTCCTTTATGGTTTGGAAACTAGTATGCCAGAGATAGAAACAGCCCTTCTATCATTTAGGAATTTTCTGAAAGCAATGAAAATATAAGCACGGGTAGTTTAAGAGCTCACTCTGAACAAAGGTGTCACTTAAACCAGCTCGATTGCTGGCACATTCACACATCAGGAGTGACCATAATCAGTCTGCGCTGATGGGCTCCAAAGGTGTCATTAGCTTTTTAGCTCAAATCTGGAGAGTGCTTTTGGGGCAAATGTCTCTGTAGGCTTCACTTAATGCACTTTGATTCTCATTTCAGAGCAGTCTCAGAAAACATCAGCTGGATTCCTCTCTGATGAAACTAAATTGGCTTCAGGAGCCCAGCAGCTACCAGGCTTTTGGCCCTCAGGAGCAGATCGAGTCTGGTCCAGTATCAGCCCCCCAAAAAGCCCACGGGGTGGATGTCGGGTCTGCGGCACCAGCTGCTTCACTCCACAGTCCCGCTGCTCTTGCACTGCAGTGCTGAGCAATGTAGACAGCCCCAGAAAGCTGCAACCCATTTGCAGCAAGGGATGCCCATTTCCTACTGCTGAGCCCTTTGTGACACAACGATGCCTTCTGAAATTATTTTACATATTGCCCAAAAGAGAGGCCTTCTGTATTATTGAAAGCTGTCTGCACAAAGGAGATAAAAGAATTGCACTGAATTAACCCACAGTACCATCACATGAGCTCTTCTACACCAGCCAGAGCTACAGTGCCCCAAATTCACCAAGCTGCCATTCTGGAAAGTTTCTCTCTCAATCTCTGAATTTTCTGCCCGGTGTATTCCCCACCCCCTCATCCCACCAAAGGAAAACCATTTCTCAAGATATCCAAACACCCACTCCTGCTTTCGTTCTTGGTTTAGTACAGTCTCCACCATTTCCTGTTAACTGTGACTACAAACCTTCACCTACTTTTAGCTGTCATCCTGGTGAGCACCGTGCCACTCCTTACCTGGCCAAGGCACCTCCACCGAGAAAACTCATGATAGAAAGATTTAAAGTGGCTTGCTGGTAGGACCTGGAGGAATCAAAGTTTCCACCAAATCCATCTCTCTCCCAGTGGATTATTAAACAGCAGAGAGGTTATGGATGACAGGATGGCTGGAGTTGGAACGACATTCACAGACCATCCACTTCCAACCCGGTGCCATGGCAGGGATGCCTCCCACGAGCCTAGGCTGCCCAAAGCCCCGTCCTACCCAGCCTTGAACATTTCCATGGATGAGTCATGCCATCAATGACTGTAGTTGCACCTGAGACTAAATAAATACCCTTTACAGGCTGGATATGAGAGCCACGGTCAGCCCTGAGAGCACACAGTCAAATCAGAAGGCTCAGTTCAATTCCTACGCTTTCAAAATCCCTGGGTTAGCGCTTCAGGTACTCCCTCACCCATTTGGGGTTCACACACCAAGCGCTGTGCAGGAAAAACACATTCAGTACTGGAATTTTGTAGAGTCTGAGAGAGACTACTCCTCCTCCAAAAAGAAGAGGAATACGTGACATTGCATGGTACTTGCCAAGGCAAAAATAATTATTCATGTTCAGAGAAGAACATCAAATCATGCAAGTTTTACACTGCAGTCCACATGGCCATGGAAATGAGCAGCCCTGGCCGGGCACTGCAGGGAAACTTCAGATGAGGCCTGGGCACAAAAGGGCCAGAACAAAAAGACTTTCTTCACGTGAACAATGACAACAAGCCTTTAAATGGAAATTATATGCCAGCTCCTGGAAGGCTCTTCCAGACAAAAGCCACTGCATAAGTCCTTGCCCTTGGGCTCGCTGCCGCGCAGCAGCATGGAGCACGGAGCCAGTCAACTGGGTCACAAGGCTAAAAGCATTTCTACCTTCCCCAGCCAAGAAAACCACTTCCTGGTGGTACCTTTCATCTCAGCCTTGCTGCAGCACTTCCCACCCTTCTTCGACAAACAAACAACATTAACCCTTCCTTCATAGGGATTGTGCCATCCCGAGGCTTGGCAGTGAGCAGTCACAAGGCTGAGATAAAATAGTGAGGCAAGATGGGAGAGAAAAGAAGGGGGAAAAAAAAAAAAAAAAGAGGGAGAGAGAAATTGCATAGCCTGACAGCAGTGGCACTTGCTGTACCTGGGAGCTGATGGGGAGGAAAGCTGTTGCACTTGCAGCACCCATTGCTGGTGGACAGTGCATGATGTCCTACCTGGACATCTCCCACAGGTCTAGGAGAAGGCTGGAGGAAAGGCACTGAGGAAATGTGCTCCCAAAACCTTTGACTTAACTCACAAGGGGCAAAAAAAGGGGGAATGCCTTAGCCCCACTTTGCTCCCTCTCCCCTAAGATTCTTTCCCTTTTTTGCAAACATAACTAAAACCAATTGCATATGAAAGCAGAGGAGAATTGTTCACAAACTGCCTGTTCTGAGACACCTACAAATGTCTCGTCCGGAAAAACGTGAAGTGAGCAAACAGTCACTACTGGACAAAACAGGAAGATTTCAAGACAAACGGCTTTAAGTTACTAACAAAGTGGTTACAAACGTGCCCCCACAGGAAAACACAGGCTGGATTGTAATCCTCAGCAAGGGTTACAAGGACCTCTTGTTTACATTTAGGCACTTTCAAACAGTGACAAGACAGACTTTCACTTCACCTGGCCTGAATGACCTACAGTGGAAAACTATCGATGACTTCAAAAAATGTCACAGCCATTGTTTAAGAGCATGCATATATGCAGGTAAGGAAGGGAAAGTCACACCACCAAGTGAGAAAAAATAATTGTTCATAAATTTCCCAGTAATAACACCTTAACATTACCCCTCTGAAGAGCTGCATGTTTGCCTTTACCTTAGGAAACCAAACACAGATCAGATTGAGACCGGTCACCCTGGAAGAAGGCGCAGGGCAAGGAGCAAAGCAAGGTTCATAGTGTACGCTGGACTGACCCCCTTTTATTATATTTTATTACATTTTGCGCTTTCTGGCATGGAGGAAAGGATCACTGTATTGAGCAGCTTGCTCCTCCTGGGTGCTGGAGCTTTCTCAATGCAGCTAACTAAAGAAGCGGGAAGCAAAGGTTTTCATGTCCCTACAGGCGCGTCGAATGTCCCACACAAGGAAGCTCTCCTCAGCTCTAAGAAGACCCCGTCCAAGCTCTTTCCACCCTGACCCAATGCCCAGCAGCAGTCTCTTGTTTTCTTCAGAAGCCGCCGGGACAAGCACTGACACTTATAACACTTCCCGGGCTCTGCTGAAGAATTCAAACAGAGGTCTCGTTCTCACAGAAACCTGCTCTGTGTTTAGCAAGCCCCACCTTGCGCTGAAACTGCCCGGGGAGCCTGACAGACAGCCAGATAAATGACACCTTGCCCAGACAGCACCTTCCATGCTTCTCTGAATACTTTACCACCAGCGGCTCCCAATTTACTTGCTGCTATAGGTGACTGCTCTGACATTTTCAACCTCGCATGCATTGTGTTACCCTCCAGAAGGGAACCGAAACTCAGGGCCTTTCAAGACAGAGCTTATTTCTTACTTGCTGATCTGCAACACTCCTTGAGCTTTATCAAGACACCTGGACTCTCTGATGCTCTGCTCCTTGCCTTGAAAACTAGTTTGTGACAAAGTGATTGAATCTCCAGAAGATTTCTCTCACTGAATCTCATTTTGCGGTTCACCATAAACTCGGTTTCTGAACATCAGGAGAAGAGAGGGAGTTCAGAGTCGGTGTTAAAAGGAAGGAAAGTGCAATCAAGAAACAAAGACAAGACCACCTCACGGTTTGCCTGTCTAATCCAATGCAATGAATCAAGGACATTTCCTTCTCCAGAAAGACAGTTCTACCAATTAACGCATTTAACCAAGGCCTAAATGAACCAGCAGTTAAGCGATGGTCTGTACCAAGCAGATAAATTATCCATTATAATGGACACACCTACTTAATAACTATCTATCTTGCCTCTTTTCCCTCGAAAATGGCTGAGCATCTTTAGGTTAGAAAATCATACAAGAGCAGCAAGACAGCTGGCAAACACAAGGACCGCACCTGGACCGGCTTTTTTGGTTTCTAAGAATAACACATGAAGCCATCCACCTGCTGGCACTTATTCCACTAAAATCTGGACGGGGTCCCCAAAAAGCAGCATGCTGCAAAAACCTCTGGCTTTCCTTTTGGTGTGTTTTTAGGGAGAGCATCGCTACCTGTACTGGGATTTATAACAGACTGTTTGTAACGCTCACTGTGACACAGCTATAAACTTGCTCGCCCACCCCACCACAGAAAAGGGGAGCCAGACCCTGCAACTAGTCACTGATGTGCCCACCAAATTTGTCAACACTTTAACCTTAATGCATTTAGTCATCGTTGCTGTAAAATAACAGAGCTAGGAAGTTACACTCTGCGCAGTAATGCTTTCTGAAGATCTGTATTAGGGGCTCCAACTCAGAGAAAGAATTGGCTAGGTGTCTAAAAATAAAAAGCCATTAAGCACCAAAAAGAAGCATAACTGGTGACTTGAAATATTCAGGCAAAATCATCAGTAAATAACAATAATTTGCTTGGAATATTGTTCCATACAGTGTGTTCACAGAAATTCAGCATACAATTTTCAAGAAAGTGCAGGCAAATTAATTGTATACTTTCACCTTTAATGCTTCACTCACACAGGAGAAGAATAACATTTTGCCACACTGTGAGTAACCTACAGGCATTTGAAAGGAATCTAATCAATAGCATCAATTAATTTGAGATTGGATTAAATACGGACAAAGGAACCAGAGAAGCTTGTAACACCTGGAAGCATTCTTACAGGTTCTGAATCCACTTTTGCCAGCTGGATGTCAGCACAGCACAGCAGTGGAGAAGACAGTGACCACATCCACAGCAATGCCACCAAGAAGACATCTCTATTTGCATAGGTTTAGGGCAATATTTCAGAACTTCAGAAACTGAAAAACATTCATCTTTCCCCAACCCATCATTTTGGAGGTTATTACAAAATTCAACATGTGGGTAAGACTAAGAGAATAGTTTTCTTTTTGTTGTTGCTTTACTCCTACAAACGAAATAAAAATAGATCGTCTTACTTGTTAAGGGTTTTAAAAGCATGTACGCTGTGAGAATACAGGTACAGAGCCAAGTCTCACACCACTAGCCGTACCACACTTATTTCTGTTGCCATATGCAGCATCAGTCCACGACATTTAGCATGCTCTACACACGATTTTTTTCCTTTCCTGGCCGTGACTTTGATACAGTGACTCATTACTGCTGTCAGATCATAAACACCAGCGAAACAGTTCCAGAGAAAAAAGAAAAAAAAAAAAAAAAAAAAAACAGGAAGACTAACTCCATTNGCACTACAGTGGTGGTTAAGCCATAAGGAAGAGGATCACAGCAGGATGCCCCTACAAGAATTACCTGTCCTGCTGCACTCACTTTGCCTTACACCTCCCAGCTGCCTGTGCACACCCCATGCTTCGCAGTGCACAGGGGAACCAGGCAGGCTCCCACCATCCCCAAAAGCATGAGCATGTACAGTGTGAAAGGAGACTTGAAATGGGGTTGACTGCTCTATTTTAGCTTAAATAATAATAATAAAAAGCAACACTGTTATCAGTATTCAAATATTTCATATGTCCCTTCTCTGAAAATGTAAAGACCCAAAGTATGCCTGGTGTTATTTAAACACAAACAAAAACAAGCTTTCAGTTTGGGAGCCACCTGGTCATGTGTCCCCAGAACGCTGAAATGCCCTTCGCTCCCCCACTTAGAGCTGCTCAGCAAAGCCCACGAGCTCTTCAAGGCACCTCCAGGGAGGCAGAAGCCCTATTCCTGCCTTGGGAAGGAGATCAAGGCTTTGAGTCCTGCCCTCTGCTCAGCTCAGCTCACACAAGCACGTTTGCTTTCTGCGCTTCTGTTACAAAGAGCGATTCACATGCTTGTCTTTACCACTTCAGTCTCATCCACTTGAGTATTTGCACGTTCACACAAAGAGTGAGGGGAGCTCATCACCAAAAGATGCTCTATGACTCTCTAAGGGACAGGAGAAACAAAAACCAGAGGAATCCTTTTCCCCTTGAATTCACTGGACACCTGCATGGCGACCTCCCCTCTGGTGGAACAGCAGCAAATGGGAATCGTTACTTGGCCTCCTACAGCTGGGCTCTCCCGCAGGTTTTCTGCAGAACCCACTTCATCCACAAAAGCCGGACTTACAAGTAGAAGGGCTTTTGTGTTTGTAAGTGGCATTAGCTGTCCTTTATCTTTGGGAAATGTTCTTATTTAGCACTAAGAACTTCTTACGATGACAGAAGTGCAGGCCTGCACACTCAGTGTGTGGGGCTGGCGGCCAGCCTGGAGCACAGCCCTTGTCCCTGCTCGGTGCACTGGCCAGACCCAAAGGACTCGCCTGGGTTACAGCTACACCTCGCTTCTCACACAGGCAGACCAGCACCTGTCTGTTATGCAGCCTTTCTGAAGAACGTCTCCTCATCAGCTTCTCATGTTGAGCAACCAAAAGGGATGCTGTGATTCTTATCGCTTTTCACATATGACTTCACATAGTTTTAGAGAAGATAAACAGACAAGCTGTATGTTCTGTAACATTTGCTTTAGAGGTTTCAGTGGTAAAATGTTTGAAGCTGTTTCAAAACTAGACTGATGTATTGTCTGAATATTTTCCCAAAATAACCAAGATGTTCAAAGATCGTTGCATTTACTGTACATACGTGGCTGTCTACCTCTACACCTAGGAGTGCTGCCCTTGCTACAGAACGTGGAATTTTCTCACCATAACCTTTCTCTTGAAGCCATCAGAAGGCTTCTTAAATGTTAGTTTACCTACTCCTTCGTGGGGGTGCATTATTAATAATACAGCTTTCTAACGCACAAAAAACACCATCAAGTGCGGAACTCCAGAAGGCATTTCCAGTCCAGCTGCATAGCTGGCTTATGTGTAATACTTAGGAAACTGCTAGAGAAAATAAGTGTATCTGAAAAAACGGTGAGCTCATGTTACTGGCCTCTTTTTTACATTACTAAACCACCTCAAGCCATGTCATACCAGCATTGCAATGCATCCCCGTTGCTGATTACACAGACCAGAAGGTCAAATGATTTCCCAATTTCACCTCCACCCAGTCTGTGCGTAGAGACCATCCCAGCTGGATGGGCACTCCAACACACAAAATGGAACAAAGTGATTACAGGAGAAAAATAATGCAAATAAACCTGCTCCCTTCATTGCTGCTCTGTGTTTAATGCAGTCTTTCCACTGCAGGGTTATTTTCAGACGTGATAAACAAAAATCAAGAATATTGTTCCTTGTATAGCTCCCTTCAAAAAAAACCCACTGACAGATCTTCATCCAGAAATGCTTTATACTCTTGCATCATCTTCAGTACAAGGTTCTTAAAACCTTCAGCAAACTTCCAAACTCAGCTTCACGGGGCACCCGGCAGCACTCGACCCCCAGCCCACCACGCTTTAGGGCCACCTCTCCCAGCACCCCTCTCCTAACACAAGCCCAGCAGTTCCCACGGCTGTCAGTGCCTTTTCGCTTGCCAATGGCTTAGCAATGCAGGAAGGCACAGCCGACAGCCGGGGACCAGATCTCCAGGTGCCCTGGTGCCAGTGGCAGGGTCAGCTTCTGGGTACCCACCCTTCCATCAGCCGCCGCCTTTCTCCCCAGGGTTAAGGATTTCCCATAACAACCAAGCCTAGAAATAAAAGACTCCAACCTGCACTCGTCCCCGGAGCCAGCTACTTCCCCATATTGCTCTGTGTTTTCATATTTGAAGCATCAATAAATACCAAGTTTCATTTTTTCACATTTGAAACTTCTTTCTATTCTTGCCTAGGCTTTTGGAGAGGTTGGGGGAAAATTAGGGACTGTCCACAAGAGAAAGTAATGCTTTGTAGTTTCATTATTTACACATCTGAAGACCGCATGGAGTCTGCGAGGTTTTTCCTTCGAACACAAAGCCTGAAGATGCAAACTTTACAAGCATTTCTATTTTACTTTATTTTTAAATGGAGTCCACATTGATTTAAAGGGGTTTATAAAGGGGTTTAACGGAAAGTGGGTCTGAACTATTTACATTTAAATCTAACTTTTCTTCTCAGCTCTAAAAGCCAGAGTACTGATCTCAGTGCTGTTCTCGAGGGTTATACAAGTATGCACCCAGCTTACTGAGCACCTTCTGTCCTTCCCTATTTTGTACTTTTCTCCTCCCCTCTTTTATTTCCTTTTTTTGTTGTTTTTGTTTTGGTTTGGTTTTTTGGCCTCAACAAAAAGTTTCTGGACTGAACAAGCATCTGGTTTGATCAACCTTCTCACTCCATATAAGGGCTAAAATACGCCAGCCGGACTGTTTGCAAAAACTGTCCAAAGCACACAAAGTCTGGGAAGGAGAGATGCAGCCCAGCACACTCCTCCTGCTCTGTGCTCATAGCCCACTTGAAGTATTTTTATTTAATCAAAGCAAATGTACACAAGTAGAAAAAACAATTCTCATGGCCTTTCCTTCGTTTTTACTCATTTTCTACTCAGGTGAACACCTGCAGATCCCCAGTCACTGACATCAGCAGGAATTCTGCCTTAGGAATGAGTAAAAAGGGAATTAAACACAAAGGATTTGGTTCTGGGTACATGAACCACTATGGATAAAACTGAGCTTGTTTAAAGCAAAAACTTCCTCCACAAGCTTCTATTTTGCAACACTGAACGCATGCAATAAATGTCTTAAATCTGTTTGTCTGTTAGCTGTGAAATGTAATAATATTTCTATAAGGTATCCAATGTATACAATTAAATAAATAGGATATCCAGCGTAGCCAGATCATTTGTAGCACTACAACCCACGCCAGCTTGTCCATTTTCCTGCACTGTGGTTGTTCCAACCATGACATGTTAGTGAGAATTTAATTTCCTTTTTCCATTTCTTTAAAAAAAAAAAAAAAGAAAAGAAAAAAAGAAAAAAAAAAAAGGGAAACGCATGTGTTAAAAGTATTACTCTTAAATACTTCCATTAGACTTTGAAGTCTCCACCATAGGCAGGTGAGCAGAACGAGCATGTCAGGGGTGAGAGCTTAAACCGAGCTCTCACCCAGCTACCGTTTGGCTGGGGCCAGCCTCAGCTCCACGCGGCAGCAGCACATCTGTTTCCACTGTAATCACCCCAGCTCACCAATGAGGAGATCATTTAGAGTTTATTTTGTTCTTATTTTGCAGGAGTCCTTGAATTAACAGAATGCAAATATTGTACTGACTCTGAAGTCGGCTATTTTGAGAATATTTCTCATTTCCCCAATTTTTTGTTGCCTTTTTTTTTTTAAATGAAAATGTTCACTGAGAAAACATTTTAAATTTCTTTCCTGCTTTTTATTATAAAAAACTTGTTCTTCTGGAAGTAGAAGAGTTGAGCATCTTTAAAAAGTGCCAAGGAAAATTTTTAAGCTCACACTAAAATCTTTCAGTAAATTACATAAGCACAGAGTTAGGCACAAGCTTCACTGAGGACCATAAAGCTGATCAAACACAAATCAAAAGCAAACTTGTTCTATGAAATGCAGTGGGTTCTGGGTGAGGTATTTTGAATGTCAGCTCTCAACACTGACACATTTCTGATTCTTTTACTAGGAAATTATCAGGGAGAGAAGTCACTTTCTTTATTAAACAACTTGAATACATGAACAGTTTAGCATGAAACAAAAAAGAAAAAAAAAACAATAACATCTTTTGCAGATGACCAGAGCCTTGGAAAACACCAATCCAAGCTTCTAACACCCAACACAAACAGCCATGCAAATAACACCGCTGTAATGGAAACCAGGTAGGAACTTGTCCGGGGTTCTCACCAACTGCACCAGGCAGGCTACAGGGGCAGCAGCCCTGCTGAACGAAAACAGCCCTGCCAGCTCCTCACCTATGGAGGGTGAGCAGCATTTCTGAAACTGCCTCAGCTCGAGGAGCTCTAAGAATGCAGCATTTGCGCTTACCTCGAATCGGAATTTAGAGAAATTGTGTGTCGTTACGGGAACCTTAAGGATGATTTCACACAGCAGCTAGATGAAGGTGTGTGCACGTATTTTCTTAAGCACAAACGCACCACGAAACATGGCAGAGTAAAGGTTAAGTAGCATTTGACTGATTTTTACCTCATGGGAACTATAATTTACACGCTGCGTTCATCCAAGGTAAGAGGGTTCAAATGGCAAAAATTAAAAGCCTGCAGTTTCCTACGTCTGTTTTTAAAATATCATATTGATACACAGCCAGTTTTTAAAGTGATAAAAGGTTTCTATCAAAATATCAAACAGCAAGAAGATGCACTACTTCTACACTGTCAGCACAGCTGTGTTTTACTGCATCCTCCCTTGCTCCTTACAGCCACTGTCAATGATTATAAAACAGCAACAGTCTATCTGCACTCCAAAAGGACAAATTAATCTTCCAGACACCCAGCTCTTACAATCAAATCCTAAGCAGAAATTTCCAGGAACCGAAATAATTAATTTAAGGTTGGTTAAAATATAGATTAAAAAATGCAGATGTGAGCTCCAGCAGCCACGTGACGCCTGTTTCACCAGGAGATGCTGGCACTTGGATGTCCCACAGGCAGGGTCCAGCATGGCCCTCGCTGCAGAGCACCAACCCCTTTATTCTGCTTTCGATGCAAAAGCAATCGGCTTTTATATCTGTATCTACGATTTTTTTTTTTTAAGCAGCCATCAGTGGACTTTGGGCATCACCAACCCTGACACAGATACTACTGCACCGGTTCTTGCCCAAAAGCATGAATGATTTCTACCAGGAAAGCACAGTGCTATTCAGCAGAGCTTTGGCAAAACGCCTGCTTCCCATGGCTGCTGCCCTTGGGATTGTGCACTAGCTCTCATAGTAACGCTATGCCTGAGCATCTTTGGGTTTTCTAAGCACTGTACACCTGCAGATCCCGACTCTGACCACCTTTCCTTGCCAATCAGAGCGGAGACAGTGCAAAAATTGGGAAGTAGAGCTCTTTCTGGGTCAGTAAGTCTGTGTTTTTCCCATGTCTGATTGGCTGGGGCAATTCCACTTCAGCGTTAGTGTTGACAGAAAATATGTGCTGAGAATTTTAGTGTTCA
This sequence comes from Alectura lathami, assembly GCA_013399715.1. Lineage (NCBI taxonomy): Eukaryota > Metazoa > Chordata > Aves > Galliformes > Megapodiidae > Alectura > Alectura lathami. The sequence goes on from VXAV01004107.1 coordinate 447,545, forward strand.
GGATGTTCTTTAGTCATTTTGGTGATCTGATGTGGCACAGGAAATATTAGTGCACATTCTGTGTTTTCAGTCGCACTCACCTCGCCATTCTTACAGAACGACAACAGAGAAAGGGGCAGATCACCGAGACTGAAATTATGAGCAATGTGACAGGAGTCAGAGTTGGGGGAGGAAGGTGATAAAGACTCAGCCAAACGTTAAACTATTAGTTCATAGTCTGATATTTTAATTTCCATCCTGCTCTCAATAAACCTACCTCCAAATTTGGAGTTTGACTTAGAAAATGCCTTGCAGCGACGCTACGCGTTGCCCATCAGCGGTCCAGAGCGACCTCAGCGCAGCTCCACCGGGACACCTTCCATACCTTGGCTGTGAATTTAATGTAAAATTAGGTAAACATAAGCTACTTTCCAAAAGTTACACCATCAAATATGGCGCATCAAGATCTTATTGCTCTTTTCACAAGACTTGGTCAAACTGTACTTTGGATTAATGATGCACTGAGGGCTCCGCATCAGTGGCGCTGGGCACTGCTCCCTTCCTCTCCTAACCAGCAGATCTCTGGCGTTCTCCTCCCAGTGCAGGATAAAGCTGCTCTTCCTCTGGCAGCAGCCCCAAAGTGCAGCTCTTTCTGCTAGTACACAATTTGCACGCCTCTGAACATCCACGAGGGAGCTGAGCAGATCCCAGAGGCAGGATCTTCCCCCATCTATTTTTGCCATACACATTATGAAGATGAAGGTCTTAACTTTTCCTTCTGCGGAACTGGCACATTGCTTCACATCCTCAGTATTAATTAAATGCCTATTTTTGCCTGTGAGTGTTATTACAATATACAAGGCTCTAGACAGAGAAGTTCAGCAGTGTCAACAGAAAACATCATGAAGATAAGTGCACATCATCTTTCATTTCATACAATATTTTTTTTAAAGTCTACTAAAATCCAGTACAGGACAGAATTGCACTCCCCGTTTTTCGAGCAAGTCACTTTGAAAGAGCACTACACTTAATATCAAGATTTCAAAATAACGTATTAAGGGTTTGTACAACTTCCAAAACCAAACAGAGCACCAACCCGCGCTCAGGCTCACCTTCGGGAAGACAATGACCTAATCACGGCCTTAATTACAAGCTATGGGAGCTCCCAGAGCAGGGCTTGGTCCGGGAGCTGCCGGCTGTGTGTCTGCACTCCCAGCCTAGCTCCAACCCTAAAAATGCAGCCCAGGAGCTCAGCATCCTAGGACAAAGCTCCTGAAGATGTGCCCAGCTCCAGCTGGCAACAGAAATAGGAGAGAGTGACCAGGGTGAAACGCTAGGCGCTCCCGCATCAAGCCTAAAGACTAAAAACAGTTGACAACAAATCGTCTTTTAAGCACATGGCCCTGCATGCAGGGTCCTCAGGATTTCTGGGCAAGGAAAAGGGCTCCCCGTACTTTTTCCACACTTTCTGAATTGCCGTAGGTTAGCCTAATTGATTTGTATTCTCACCAAATTAAAGACACAGCACACAGACAGCATGCCAGTGAAAAAATATGGCAACAGCAAAAGTTTACAAATTTAATTTGCAATTGTTTTAGCAAAACAGCTCAGTCCACTCCTTCAGTTTTGGAAAGTAATCAGCTCGTGCTAGAGGAAGTTACCAGCTCCCAGGCACGAGCAGCACAACGCAGGCTTATTTCATAAGAGATGAAGACCAGTTTTTCAGTTAGGAAGAAGTGGATATTGCAAGTGAGGCAACACTGTGTGCTCTGTCATTACGGACTCTGGAGCTGGCAGGCAGGGACTTAGGCAGGACCATGCTGAGAGCTGAGCACGGACAAGCCCCAGCTGAGCCCCCAGGAGTGGCTTTGGTGCCAACAGGGACCCCAGAGCCGCACTCCCTTGCAGGCTGCCCCAGCAGGCAGAGCAGGAGGTGTCGTCGCCTACAACAAAAGGGTTAAGCCAAGATTCCAGTCCCCTGGTTCAAACCGCCCAGCCAGCACTCCCTGCCCAAATTACAGCAGCGCATGCATCCAACAGATGCCGTTTAGACAGGGGCTTTCCTTGCCCCGAGGTGCAGTTCAGTTTGTCCATTCTACTGTGCAATTACAGAATCAATAAAACATCCCTTTGAAACTCCCTGGACTAGTGCCGACATGCAGACAGTAGTCAAGCTGACATTTTTTGCTGTTTCCGTTATTACTACCGTCAAGCATTCTGAGAAGCAAGACATCAAAACCCAGGCGCTGCAAAGCAAAGGAGGAGAAGCAAGCGCCAAGCTGAGGTTTTGTTCAGAGCATCGCAGCGCTCCCTGCGCAGCCACATGGCACCAGACATACCTGCAAACAAAATCAGCTCCAAATCCTCAAAACAGGCACTGGGAAACATGGCTTTTGAAAAGCATGTGTGCCCCCATCCTCCTCTGCTTCAAACACAGCGATATCCCCGTTCGCTGTATGTTTTTTTTGCGGGGTGGGGGCATCGGGGTGATTGCTCATGGTAGAGCACCTGACCTAAATGGCAAGGCTCTGACTCAGGGACTGAGGGGCTCGTTAAAAAGCAAACACCCAGCACCCTGTTGCTTGTATGTGCTCATGAATACAGCGCGAGATGCAGGCTCTGTGTCTACGTCGGGAGGTGGGGTTGAAATCTCACCATCCATCTGCTTCGGAGCATGTTGCCTGAAACAATGAAATAGAAATGGGAAGCCGGAGAACACCACAGTGGAACCTGAAAAGAAACAGGCAGGAGGTCTACAAGGAGGGAGATATTGTGTTAACGTGTTCAGTCACTATTCCGCCATCAAACCACTGGGTCAAAGGAGGCTTATCTATGAGAGGATGTGTCCAGCACAGAGGCATTCACTGCCTACTACAGTGTAACTTTCTTCCTCCTGTAAGAATTAGCCAAATCTGCCTAAATAAATGGAAAATGTAACACTGAAGGTCTTAAAAACACTTCCTGAAAATTACCATCTTCAGATGTTTATTTTCCCACTCACTACATTAATTACAAATTATTTAATCATTCATTTTGAGCTCCAAAACCTGGCATGTACTGTCAGCATCCCACACACCTACATCTCCAGGAAAAAAAAGAAAAAAATCTAAAATTCTTCCCAACTACTACTTCTGTGCTTGAACAGCTACAAAACATGTACCTCTGGCAAGGCAGAACCTCGGCTATTCCCCACAACAGGCAGAGCATGGGAAGCAGCCAGGTGAAACCCCCAGACACACCTGCCACAACGACCACAAGCCAGGTCAGGGCAGACCACTCCAGGAACAAGGAGCCATTTGGATTCCTCCCCAGCTGATCTCCCTTAAGCAGGCAGTACCAGACGGACTGACTGCACGTGGTGGTTGCGCTTTTACCCACACCGAGTGCTTTGCTGGTTGGAAAAGGTGGCATCACTGAGTTACAAGGATGCTCAGCACCATTTGACTCTTAAAAAGCTTTTGCATTTTGTAGTTTCTCAAAACTGTTTTAATAATGGAATCTCTCCACTCTTCCTCAAAGGTTACGCACAGGTTCAAGTGTAAAAGCCCTAATAACAAATACTTATACTCTGAATGCTCTTTACACACTCGTGTCCCAGGAGATGTACAGACTGAAGGAAATACATTGACACCAAAGCAGCAAGGGGGGCGAGGAGCACTGCGCCCACCCCACAGAGGTGGAGAGGGAAGCCCAGTAGCCTGCCCAATTCCACACAAAGAGGCTGCACAAAAAACACGATCTGACTCTCTCAGGTTCAAAGGTGAACTTACAGAACTGTATTTCCTTCCAGAGGATGCTCACCTGCTCACCAACCATAGGCCAAATAATAACTCATTTAGAGAGCAACTTATTTTGAAGAGGTTTCACATTCGGCTGCGTGCACAAGGAGGAGGGAGGGAGGGTGTCTCACACCCAGACTGAGGTTCAGGATATATCATATCTCCTCTCCAAACCAGTTCTCTTTGTGGTATAAGATCACGGGTGTGTTAACTGTAAAAACTCATTTTAAAGCGACTGAAGTTGAAGATGATAAGGTTGTGTCATCTGAACAAATATTCTGTACTGGAATGAGCACGCTGGTCTACCAAAGGAAGCTCTGGCTGAACACAAAACAGTCAGAGCAACAGAAACTGAGAAGATCCTCAAGCCTGGCTTGTTAGGAGTGACCTAAAATGGCCCAGTTTTGACTCACCCCTCGCTACCTCCTCCATCAGAGGATTCAAAGAGAAACTGCAATTCAACCTTCAGTGCTGTAGCACAACTGCAACATAGCTATTCTCTGTCATAAAAGAGAAAAACAAGCTGTGGGCGCCTGAATGCTGATAGATCACTTTTGCTTTAAGAGTATATCATGTCAATCAAAACTAAATTCCTTATGCTCATCACAGGAGCTTGCAACCAAGCAATAAAAAAAAAAAAAAAAAACATTTGAGTTCAACCAGTAATGTGTTCAAAGGCTTCCCAATCTGCTCCGTCTCTGGCATCAGCATCAGACAGAGAAGAAAAGACTGCAAAAAAAAAAAAATAGTAAGAAGAAAAAAAGTCACCTGCCGGGCGAAGGGGAAAGGCCTCTAAACCAAAATAAAAATAAGTATTAAAAATGTGTGTGTTGGACTAAAAGGATATACAGCAGGTTGAAATGTGCTATATCTTCCTCACTGGTGAGGAAAGACCTCTATAACTCACCACTAGCTTTGATCACTGGTGAGCTATCAGCTATTTCTTTGCTGCTTGAGTAAATATAAGTCATTCACAGCTGAAACATAATTTCTCTCTCTTTCCCCTGCCACTATATGTTGTGTGTGAATATGCCTTGTATATAGGCACACTAACACACTGTGCTGTTCAAATACACATCAGAGTTCACCAGATGGTGGGGATTGCCAGACACTCGTCGCTGCCATGAGTTAGAAGCCATGGTGTAACTCATGAATGATGTGTCTAAGCTGTAAGTGGATTTTGCATACTTGCATTGCTCTTACCAGCATAAAATTGTTTTCTTATTGTATTCAACCTGAGACAGTTTATAATTGTACGACCTCAAGGACTGTTGGGTGTCGTGGTTTGTTCCCCTCCCAGAGCCCTGAAGGAGCTCTTTTCATCTGGTCGTTATGATTCACGCCTGTGCACTCCGGATTATATGTGGTTTCATAAAACTGCATCCACAGTGCCCATGTTTGGGCATAATCTGAAATCCAACCTCAGAAAAACAAAGGTGTTTTACCAAAAATACTCAAGGTTTTAAGAGGCAATCATCTTAATTATGCATAGGAAAAATACATGAGATTGGAGTTAAGGTTTTGTGTACGGGCCTCAGCATGCAGTTGGGCATTAAGATATTTGGGCAATAAATTATGTGAGCACAGGCTGGTAAGGATGTGAATGTTGGGTGAATTGGCAATTTCCTAGTCTTTAATTAGTGATGGTGTTGAGAAAGAATGTGGCCTTCCTTCTAAATTAACAATGCTTTTTAATCAGCAAGTAAATCTGCCTGCTTAAAGTGGAAGGTAGCTCTAGGCTTGCAAAGAAAGGAGCAGAGCATCCAGAAGGAAGCTGGGAACCTGGCACTGGGCTCCTGGTCCTACCAGACCCTTTTTTGACCTCCAGCACAGCCCGTGTCCTGCCCCAGGTCTCTAACAGCCGCTGTGGGGAAGACTAAATAAAAATCAAGGAAAAATAAATAAAAATCAAGGGAAAAAAAAAAAGAAAGCTAAGAGTGGGGAGGAAGCAGAACAGACTGCACAGAAACTTGCTCGGCAGTCACCTCTGGTTTCAGAGGCAAGCAAGGATGTCTTGGAGCACCCAAATCCCTGCTCTACCAAGGCACAGCAGTCCCCCAGTATACATAACTGGCCATCTGGCATCACTGGTCCCAAAGGAAAAAGGAATAAGGAAGGAAAAACAAAAGATCTGAAAACTGGGGAATGGCAGAGGATCTCCTTTTCTTGCATGCTGTAGCCGGTCTCACCTACAACCCGACCAGAGAGGCCAACAAGAGGACACAGCACCAGGCTAGCTAAGAACCGAGGTAACTCTCTTAGGAAGCACTCCTTTTACTACTGCTTTGCTCATCTATTCCTAGCAACCACATTCTACCATCTAGATACCAAATATAATTCACCTTTCTTATTTTTAGCCCCTCACAATTCCCACCTCACAGTCTGTGTGTTGAATAGACTCAGTTTCTGTGCCATAAATGCTCAGAAGAGACACAACTTTAAAGGTCAGGAATGTATTCTTACCTAAGTATAAAATTTTAGAATGGTCTAGTGGGTTTGAAACATTAAAAGAAGAAAGAAAAAAATTACAAGCAGCATTTGTTATTTTAAGGTTTTACTAAGGACGGGATGCCTCCAAGGGTTAGGGCTTCAGCTCCAGTTAAGCACACAAGTTTGCTATCCAAAATTTCTTTGAACTAACAAAATCCCTGGAGGTTATCAGATTGGGCTGAATGTGGACTAAGGTTTTCAACTCCTCCCCTTTTATCTGCAAACACCATGAGAGGAGCTCTCTACCACCGTAAGTCAAATAGTTTCCTGTCTTGGCTGGGAACCACCTAGGCAAACACTGGAGGCCATGAAAAACAGCCCGATCGGGGCTGCGGGGCAGGAGAAGGCGCTGTCAGTCACTGCCAGCTCACCCGGCCCGGTTCTCGGGAGCGAGTTTCGGCACGATGCAGCTGGGTACGGACGGGCACGGCACATTTCTGACTGCAGACACCTCCGTAAGCCCAGAGGGAACGCTGTCTCCTCCGTCCCCCTGAGCATCCTGCCACGGCGCAGGGATGGTCACGCAGCCCGCGCATCCACACCCAGAGCAAACCAACTTCCCAGCTGGTGTTAGCGAGTGCTAAAGGTCCAAACCCCACCAGGCATTCAGTCCCCGTGGTGTGACAACAGACAGTTCACTTCCCAAAGCACGGGCCTGGCTTTATTTCTCTGCTGATGCTGCCATAACTTAAGAGGCAGAAAGAGATGGATCTGGGAGACGCTGGGAACCCATGCAGCCCCGTGCAACATCCTCAGGGCTATTTCTCACTCCAGGAGCAGAGCAGCGCTTTATGTTTCAAATGGGCAGACAGAATGTACAGCAGTGCAGAAACACTGGCATATGCAGCCCTAACAGGAACAAACGGGGATGGTGCAGTCCTGCCTGAAAAGTCTCCATCTGAGAGATGTAAAATTGAAATAAAAATGCATGTAAATAGTGTGCATGGAAAGCCCACAGTTTAATTCAGGCTAGTGAGAACTAGGACTACCGTCCTAAAAATCAGACTCAATTCAGGATGTTGTTCAGTCCTTTTCACACAGTAAACACCAAACCTTGGCCACCCTATCACCTTTAAAAAGGGAATGTTTTATCTCCTCCTGAGCATCTCAGCCTTTTTATCCAACCATACTAGCCACAGGCAGGATCTTCCACAGCGACATTTTCAAAGCTACTTAAGATGTTCTAACTGCCCAAGTTCACATGCATATGAAAGTCTCTTCAGCAATTTTGCAAATCTCATCCTAAAGCTTACAATATTTCTTCAGCACAAGGGGCTCATTAGCCTGGGAAATGTCTGGGTTTAGTGGGAAGGCCCCAACGCCCTGTGCCAGCTCACTCCAGGAGGGTGCAAAGCCAGGGAGAGGGCTGCCAAAAGCCAACACAGAGCAATGCCGGGGATCCCAGCTCCAGCCCCCTGCCACAGCAAACTTTCGGGGAGCTCAGTTCCCAGCCTGTATCCCCAACATCCTCATTACCTCATTAAATGGAACACGCACTGCACCCGACCAGGAGGCACAGGGAAGCGGTGGCTGAGCTCCCGTTTCTCCGGCTGCAGCATGCTACATGATGCAGCACATGTTCCAGCCATAAAGTTACCCAGGCAGTTGTTTCGGTTGCCTGAATGCTGACTACAACCACGGCCTCTGGATGCAAATTACTGGCTTTTATAGGTTCCTAAAAACATTTCGCTGTGTCTACTGAACAATGTGGGAGTTGTAGAAAGGGCCCGATGATGACAATGATATAATTAAAAGCTGTGAGTGGAAAAAAAAAAAAAAAAATTAGATTCCTTCTTTCAGACAGGAAAACTGGTAAAAATGTACTTCTTCAAAGCAGTTTACAAGAAAATGTCAAAGTAAATAAATAAAACCCCCATATTCAGTCCTCCCCCATCCCTCAGGTTTCCAATAGCTTCCCCACTCACCGCCCGTGAAGGAAAACGTATACGCTAGAGCACGTCCCTAAGCCATGTACTCTATCTAAAAAAAAACGAGATAGAGAAACTCTCCTATCTAATCACCGGCCCCGTCTGGCAGTAACAGAAGTTACTATCTCTGCCTGCTTGTCAGGAGCTGCGTGAAACGAAGCGGTGGCCGGGGCTGATATGGCAGCGGGAGGCGCGGGGGCTGCAGATCCTGCCTGCTCTGCACAGGATGGGGGTGTCATGGCCAGCCCTCTGCCGATGTCCCCAGGCTGGAAAATACATGCGTGCCCCTTCTGCCACGGGGTCCCCCTGTATGCAGAGGGACCTGCCCCTGGCATCACCCACCCACGATGGGGACATCCCAAAGCAATATTTCCCTCAGCACAGGCTTAAGGAAAGGTCTTGATTACAGCAGCAGGGGTGGGGGAAACTCAACAGCCCAACACTGAACATATCCCAAATGCCAGCGACTTGCTGCAAACTGAATCCTACATTTACTTGTATTTGATATTAAATTTAAAGAATTTAAAAAATAAAAATAAAATAAAACAAAGTATACATGCTGACCACAGCTGGCAGCCCCTGCCCGTGTCAGTGAGCGCAGCTGACACCAAACCTGAACACACCAGGGTTGAGCTGGTGCTGAGCAGCCTGCACCCAGCACAGGAACTCCCTACCACGGTACACTACTGAGTGCTCCAAGTACTGGCATGCTGCACGGCATTTCTCCAAGCATTAGCTGTGGCCTCAAACAATCAAGGAGCTTTTTTTTTTTCTTTTTTTTTTTTTTTTTTTTTTTTTTTTGGAGAAATGATCAAACCGGGGGTGGGGACAGAACATCCTGCGTGAAACCGCATCCTGAACAAGCATCACCACGATTCACTGTAAATAAATACTCTCTCCTTGCAGCACTTCCGTCAACTGTCACTGCCTTGGCTCCAATCACCTTTCAAGTCCAAACAGGAAAGCAGAGAAAAGCGAGTGAGATGGCAGATATGAGGTTTAATTTGCTTTTCACTGCAGTTTTCATTGGTGGTGCGCTTCCAATTCGTCGGCATTGCCAGCTGCCTGGAATCACTCCTGGACCCAGTTTTTTCCTGTTAACCTTCATAATTGTATTATTATGGGCAAGCCCACAAACTGCGTTACAAAAAAAAAAAAAAAAAAAAAAAAAAAAAAAAAA
>VXAV01004107.1:456905-475359 GCA_013399715.1 Alectura lathami
AAAAAAGAAAAGAAAAAAGCTTTAAAAAGTGCAGCTCCTACCCTTTATTAGATAAGCAGCCAGATTCAAACCCTGCTGCTGCAGACAGAAAGGCAACCGAGATTTACCAAAGATGTGTCTTCACCTCTGTTTTACATAATGTGAGATGGGGCTGTTAAAAAAATAAAGCTTAGCCGGAGCAGGGAGGCAAAGGGATTACGGGATGAAATAAGTTTGACCTCAATTTTCCTGAAAATATATGAAAACATTTATATAAACTTGGAAAGATCAAAGATGCAAGAAGATAGCAATCCCGGGCAGGAGAGCACAGGCAGAGCTGCTCAGTACCTGAGCCCCATGCGGGTGGGGATGCCACATGCCCCACAGTTTTTTGATAGAGCTGAGAATGGAGAAGAGAAGACGGCAGTGAGGAGCTGCCTCTCGTGCGCACCCTCTCGTGGGCAGCGAGCACCGACCAGCACCGCAGGCACCCGGGGGCACAGGGCAGATCCTAGGGCTGTGCTCACGCTGGAGCTGTAAACTGGGGGAACACTCACAGAGCTCCATCAGAGAGAGCCCGAGCGCAGNCGGGTGGGGCTGCCAGGATCCCCTCCCTGCTGCACACACACGCAAGCGGCAATTTAATTAATAAAAGTAAAAATGAAGTACTGCATGTAACAGCAAAGTATTATTAAAAGCTGTAATGTCTCAAAGGTTCCTATGAAGTCATGTTCTTGCAATTCACCCCTAAGAATTTAAAGACAAAATTACATGCTTGGTAATACTCCGGGGAGCATGCTTTTCTATGTGGCCCATTGTTTGTGTATGATGCATGGCTCTGAGAAAGTGGCATTGTTAGAGGGACCATAAATCACAAAGGGGAAGTTTGATTTTTTTTTTTTATTTTATTTTAAAAGAAGTCTTATTCCAGACAGGGCTTTCCTCAGCTGCAGCTTTCTGTTTGTTTCAGTGAACAAACCGGCACCAGACCCGGAGGCGTGCCGGGGGATCTCAAGCTGCTCAGTCACCGCGCTCTTCTCTGCAGCCTCTCCGGAGGAGCAAGCACACTGCAGCCAGCACCACGGGTCTGGTATCACCAACTCCAAGAGAACATTTATTTTTCTAAAGATAACTCTTCATAGAGATATAAAGATATCTCCATAAAGATAACTAAAGATAACTGTTCTTCTTGAACATTCAAAATCCTGCATTGCCTTTTGAGAAGTTCACCTGGTGTGGTTTGCTTTCTTAGTTTTCTTTAAGTGATCTCTGTATTTAGCACAGTTATTTACTCTTAGGTGTATTATTTCTGATCTTGGAACAAAAGTGGGCTCCACACACTTCAAAAGCAAAACGTGAATGCCAGAATCACTCGCTACCCACACACACACACCTCATCTTCACCTGGTGTGCATGGTTACCTAGTGGCCTGCCTCCCAAAGCAACCACAATAAAATTATAGCTTTGATGAGGTGCACATATTTTACATCTCATGGCAGCTGGAAACTCAGCACTCCACAGCACCGCCCAGTTTCATTTCAAACTTTAAACCAACCGACCAATGAAACCCACAGCCTGGGACATAACGGGTGTCTCAACAAAAATACCCCAACAGTTAGGAGGTAACTCCTTGCGAAGGCCAAACCACACACAGCACTTTGCAAGGAAAACACCCCACGTTCTTCAGGACCAAAACCGAATCAGCAGATGTCAGCCAAGGCCAGGAAGTCAGCAGAGTCTCTTAAAGGATGGGAACCCCAGCACACATCACAGCTCAGCCAGGCACCTTCTTCCTCATGAGATGTATTCCAAACGTGGATCGTTCACGCCCTGATCAGGAGGGACTGATCTCGTGTCTTCTTATGACCTGCTCAACACCTCTGTAATTTTTGTTTTATGCATTTTTATATGTATATACACACAGGTACTTATGTTGTTGGTTATTTTCCCCACACCTATTCATACATACCAGAAAACAAACAACATTCATCCTTACTGCAAAAGAATATTCAACTTTTTAGAGCAAATCTCAAACATCAGCTGCCGACACCTTAACGGATGCTCCGACATTCTTAGCATTCCAGGACTTCCACTTGGAAAAAAAAAAAAAGCACCAAACAAGCCATAGCTCTATAACTCAGTTTTCCCTGACACCCCCTCCCACATCACTGTATCTTGCAGTCCACACCTTTTGTCCTACATACGCCTAGACCTCGCTCACCATGTTTCTGAGCGCTTCCCTGGATGCCTTCCTGTTGCAGCACATTACGAGTAGGAACGTATTGGTGCTGTTTTGCAAACTTAGTTACAAGCGAGTAACAGGCTAAGCCAGGCGGCAGACACCAGGCACACACCCGAGCCTCGGCTCCCAACTGGCGTAACTCAGCTCCACCGAACGCGGAACCAAGGAACTGTGTCGCTTCATGCCAGCTACAGGTCTGACCCCACTCATCTGATTTGTCTCAAGATAGTCACTACATGCAGAATGTAGGAAGAATAAATTAGCATGGTCAAGCCTCAGAAAACCTGCTTAGGAAACTTGGCTGTGTGAAAATACATCATTCACCAGTAAGCGTGGAGATTACCAAGTTGCATGGTCTAAATACTATCAGCTAATAAGATCGGTCCAGCACTAGTTATCCCTAAAAATAAGGAAGAAAATAGCCTGTTTAGGAACAGAGTGTTTGCAAGTTTACAGCAGCTGCTTCCAGAAGCACGTGGCACGTTCCATGCCCAAACATCTCCCTCCAGGATATCTGACATCAACCAGCACTGGTGGAAGGTCTCTGCCTGCCCGATCCTCACAGCTCCGGTATGGGGCTGCCAGCAGGACATGAAGGAACTAATTATGCTCCATAAAAGGATCAACATGCTCTGGAATACACACAGAAATGAGAGAGCTAAATCAAGCTAATTATTTTGAGATCTTCCAATGAGAAGCATTATTACAATAAATTCCACGTGTTTCTCTCAACTTCGGCACATAGAGAAGGATTTTCACCACGCGTTGAGAAAAGCCACGTCTGGAAACGATCACAGCGCACGGCCTCCAGCTGGCTTGTCCCGACGCGAGGGCTGCTGACCCATCTTTATGGGCATTTTAAATAATTTATGTCCAGCTCAAATGCAATCCGCTCTACTCGACATCCCTGACCCGCAGCGTATCGAGGTTTATGTTGGGTTTCTTTAACATTCAGACCCTGTCATGGGAGGATGTGATCTATACCGCTGTGAGTCACCAAGCACCGGGACAGGGCTCCAGTGATGAACCACCCAAGAAGCTCTGGCCAAAGAATGCCTATGTCCTACATCGCTCTTCATTAGGGTTTCTACAGGCAAGGCAATTCTTCTCCTGCCTGTACTGCAGGACGCCTCTAACCGAACCAGAGTGAGCTGGCAAGAAACCAAACAGGAAAGTCAGGGCTTCCCCACTGTGCTTCCAGAAGGGCCACTCTAAGAGCCACCCCGCATGGGGCTCGGGGCCGCTCCACCTGCCCCCAGCCCTCGAGCTCCCTCAGCTCCTTCCCAGATCAAGCTGCAGGACGGAGGCAGTAGGACTGGCAACACTGCCCTTGTCCATCCGCACGGACCTCTGTCACAGGCAGGGCAGCGTGACCAAAGGGACGCCTCAGGCCTCCTTTATCTTCAGAGGGGGGGTTTGCGACCACAGGCTGATCTACCCCAAGCGTGAGCTTGATGCGAATCAAAGTGATTCGAATCACTGATTTTAATCGTGGCTCATATCAGAAAGCAGGAAACATGGTTTAAATCACTGATTTTAATCTTGTGTTACATGTATACATTTATGTTTATTTTTGTAAAGAGAGATTGATTCTAAATGGTTAGCAACTTCATAAAATCCGACTTTTTCTATCGAGTTTAACTCTTATTCCCACTAAGTAAGGAAACAGGTTACTGTCACAGACATCTATGCCCCTAAGCTTCAGGGTTTGACTTTGTTAGAAATGAGGAGCTGGTAATTTTGTTATCTGTATCACTCTTCATTGGTTGAAATGTGAAACTGTGACCAAATGTAAAAAGCATTTCTATTCATTAAATGAAAGTTACTTAAGTATGCTGGATACACAATAAGTTTATGCATTTATGCATGTAAAATATTTACCGAACATGATCTGTTGCAAGAACACTGAATACATCAGGAACTCAGAGGTACTAGATCTCACCCTCTCACACCTTTATTTTATTCAGACTGGAAAAAGAGAACAAGGTTTCCTGTCTTTTCAGCTCCACACAAATGCCCAGATCGTAACTGAATCAGCAGAAGGATTCCTTCAGCTCTGCCGCCCCATCTCAATGGAAACAGAAATCAAACTCTTCGTCTACAGGAGAGGTCATCAGCAGCTAAAGCCCAGCAATTCTAACATACCCTGACACAACCGGACAAGCTAACCTCTTTTAGGTGCCTGGGATGATTTTCTTTAAAATGCTAACAGAAGAATATTTTTTAGAAACAATACATTAATTGCAGGTTTCAGTATTACCCTTTTAAAACTGCATTTAAAAAAAAAAAAAAAAAAAAAAGATTTTTAAATGAAACTCTGCAGCATTTTTTTAAAAGCAGTTTTTAAAAGCTGGCTCAAAATCATCCGTTTTATCCTATGTAAACTATAGCTCCAAAAAGCATTCAGCTGCCTAAATTTTAAGCAGGAGATCACTTTTCTTCCATATTATTGACTGCACAAGTAAACAGAAGAAAGCTCACATCCTTCCCAAACTTTATGAAGAGGCTAACAGTCAGGAAATGGTCTGAAAAACTGAGCACCCAGCAGCACCGGGAGCTGCGCAGTCATCCTGCTGAATTAGCGGTGTTTTATGAAATAAATGGACAGAAATTGAAACGCAGCCGTTCACCCGCTGAGGAGCTGATACTATTTCAGATAGAACTATTTCAGTGCCTGCTCAGACGTTAAGTACCTCGCCTAAGGGCTGGGGTCTGCCCAGCTGTGAAGCCCTGGGCATCGTGGTGACAGGATGGGGACAGAGACTGAACAGGGCAAGGCTTTGACCACTCCCGTATCCACTCTGAGAAGGCCCTGGCACCTGCACCCTATGTCCCACACACTCAGAAATCAGCTTCTTGCATTACAGCCTGCCCAAATCCCCATGAGAAAAAAAAATGAGCTGAAGGGGGGGAAAAAAAAAAAAAAAAGGGAGGGGAGGAGGAAGAATAGAAAGCCGCTCCATTGACTGCGGCATCTCTACCACACATAATTCAAGGACTATAGCCGGTATGAATCTTGGTGTGGGGGAGAATGGTTTGTTTGTTTTCTATCCCTTCTCTTCAAAGAAACTCACCAGAAATAAACTGCTATTCCAACAGGTAAACACTCAACCCATCTACTTTTGGCAAACCTAAATAACAACAGAATAACCCAAAATATTGCAAAGGAATGCTTCGCAGAACACACGGCAAACAAAAGTTTAACAAATCCCTGGGGTGTTACCACCAACACTGAGCATGGCATTCCTTTCCTGAAGGATTTGCAAATCCAGACTTTCAATAGAAGATTTCCAAAACAATAATTAAAGTCTGCCCAGTGAGTAACAACCATTTGGGTGTTTCCTTTGGACTTGAAGAAAATTTACAGTTACATATAAACACTGTCTAAACATACATGTGAGCTCAGGCAGGAGGGACTGAAACGGAAGAATAATACAACTCACAGGCAGTTAGTTCAGAGAGTATAAACACATGCTGGTCTGTCCACCTTTAAATACAATTTCATATGTTTACATTTGATGGTAATTTGAGGGCCCAATTTGATGTCTTGTATGCACCACACACCACCTCCCTATAAAACATACATACAGAAAGGTACTCGTGTTCTTGGTGAAGGCCAGGTTAACAGAACAAGCCCTTCTCCAAAAAAATGCAAGTGAAAACAGAAAAAAAAAAAAAAAAATACTTGTAGTAAGAAGGCCATTTTTGTGTTTATTTTATAATTCTAAATGAATGGATGTAGCATAAAGCTATGATTATTTCCCTGCAATCATAAGATAAATGATTTAGAGTATGTTTAGGGAAAATGTTAACTGAGACAGAGGTCTGCAAATGGATGAAGACCTAGGGCACAAAAATGCAGTGCACTTCTGCTAACCCGTATACGGTCTTCTGTGCAACTTTGTTTACTGTTCATAGTTCACTGCGAATGAGCAAAGCTGTCTCCAATGCCATACAAATTTGGATATCAGCTGTCCTATGCAAATTCGGCTCTAATTACGTATGCATTACTGAGCTATGAAATAAGTCAGTGTGTTGTGGTATGTGAATACACATCCCGCTCTTGTTTGTGAGCATAATAGTTTTCAGTGTCTGCTGAGCGTTCATATCCTGTGGACTATTTTTTCCTCTCCTTTCCTCTTTTTTTTTTTAAATAAAAAAAGGCATAAATTGAGACTTTTTTTTAATATATTTTTTAAAATCAAAATTAAGACAGTATTCTATTTTTTCAAGCTTGTTTTTAAAAGCAGTATGAATTCCAGCCACAGACAGATCTGAAGTAAGAAGGGAAGACTGTTTTATATCATGTAATGAATTAGCTTTAAGAAGGTTGAAAAATAAACAAACAGCTACCCACAACGTTTTTGTGAGCTCATTATGTACTAAGCAAGAAGTAATTTTACCCTTATACCCACATTTTATGTTTTGGGCACTTCTATTTCATGTCCCTTGACACCTTTTCCAATAATCCACCTACTTTATATTGGAAAGCCTCACATGAATAAAACTTTACAGCACTACAGGCATTTAGCCTTCCACTGACATTCCTGGCCTGTTCAATTCTGCAATTCAATCAAAATCAAATCTCAAAATCCTCTTGTCAGCCAGCACTGCTTTCATATGCCCGAGCCCTGTGTAAGGATAACTGCATCCAATCTTTCCCCCAAGCAGTGCTTATATTGTTTTATTACAGTTCAATGAGTGGAGTTCAAAATTACATGCAGCTGCCTACTACTGTGGTCTGTCTGTGTTACGCATGGACACAAGCATTGCCCACCAGGCTTGAAATCATTCACTTACTGGTCTGGCAAGAGAGGCTGTGAACACTTCATTGTATGGCAGAACATCCTGCCTGCTAGATCTAAAGAGGGTGATGTTAGCAGATCAGTCCCTTTATAAAAGGATTGCGAAAGCCCTATGAAATGCAACTCAAACGCGCTCAATGTTAAGCATGTGGCTACTGCACATAAAAGCAAAGATAAACCTCAACATGCACTACTCATTCTCGGAAAGCTTGTGAGGGAAGATAAAGGGCTGGAGAATAAAAGGCATCTTACAGAGTTTTTATACGAGTTTTAAACAACGAAGCTTCATTTAGACAATTTTTATCTTCTCTTCCCCCCTCCCTAATCTTCGCACTGAAACAAAAGGATGAAACACAAAGCTAATTAAATACAATTTAATCAGATGAACAATGCAACCACTCAAAATCCAATAGCTGAAGAACTCCTGCTAGCGATAGCTCCCGTGCAGCACGGCTGCAGGAAGAGATAGCATCAAACCGGGCGGGATTGCAACCGGGCACTCTGGGGCCAGCGTCAAAAGGCTCCTCCCAGGCTAGGAGTAGGGCTAGGACAGGGAAGAGCTGTGACCTGGCAGGAAAAGGTCCACTCCCTGCCCAGCTCAGCAGCAGCCAGCTTGCCCAAAAAGCCCTAAAAGCAGTGGCAGCATTGCTCTGACCACAAGATTCTGCCAGTGGCACAAGCAGACCGATGCTCCCACAGGTTAACGGCTCGCCTGGCGCATCGGCGCTCGGAGTGTTTTCACTTAGCTTTCCATCAGCATTTCACAGTCTTACAGCAATGACCAAAACCAAAAGAAAAAATAATAAAAGCAAGCCTTTTATCAAAGGTTATTTATCAACTGTTCTACTGTGACTAAATTCTGTAAGACTAGTAAAGGAGAAAACAGAGGCAACACAGTTAGACACCCTACCGAGAAAAGCTCTCCTGGAGATGAACCCCGTTACCTTTCAGCACATGGGCCTGAGAACCGAGCTAACCACACAACAAACCACCGACCTATCGCAGCACCGCAGACCTGCTTGTCCACAAATCAAGTCCTCATTCCCTTTTCAAAAAAACAGAAAAAAGCATGCTCAGCTGCTGAGCAACTGGCTCTGTACTGTTTATGCAGAAGCAAATCCAGCCGTACTTCTGAGAGCCTTCATTCAGAAGTGGCACTGATTGCCATGTGTGCACCATATGTCTATCAATCTATTTCGACAGCTACTTGGACAAAGCATGGACAGAGAAATCGGGAAATGGGACAGCAGTGACCAGTCCTAGAGTCACCAACTGTCACCTCTCCAGTCCAGGCTAGGCACTGGGATGTGACCCATGAGATGCAGCTTCCAGTTCTTGTTCCTACAAGGGTTTGCGGAGGACCAACCAGCCCCCACGTCATGGCTCTGATGGCTGTTTATTTAGGTTGTGCTGGTACAGTGACAGATTTGGGAACATTTATACAAAAACTCCAGGTGCCAGGACCCCTCCCATTTCAGTGGCCTCCTTCCCACTCCAACATGCCCCAGGCATCATTTGGCACAAGGCTGAAGAGCTCCTTCGCAGCTCCCCACAGCGGCCCTGTCCCCCAAACCCCTCCTGTACATCTGTTCTCTGGGGACCTCAAGCACTGACCAAGGCCACCAAGGAGCACCCTTGGCCAACGAACAAACAAAATTCCAGCAGGCACTATAGATACAAACCCTATAGATAGAAAGCCAGTGAGATTCATCCAGCATGTGCCCCAGAGCAGACCCCGGTGCTCGTGGTGACTTTGCCCCTGCAGTTTGCCAAAGAGATGCACACAGAGGGACCACAGCTCCCAGCCACCCCTTTATCGCCCCGATCGCAGTATTTACCAGAACGCATGTGACTTAGTGAAGCCCTAGATTAATTAAATGAACTCCTCCATTAATCAATCAATCAAACCAGCACAGAGCAGTTGAAATATTGAATTACTTACAACCAGCATCTTTATATAGGACTTTTAAAGGCCTGCTCTGGAGGACCTCATCCTCAATAATTTAATTCTGCCTCAGGTGGAGAGGAGCATGAGGAAGCCAGGGGAGGAACAGGGGCTCAGTGCTGCCCCATCCAGGCCATCAGTGAGATTTATGGGAGCAAATTCACCAAACCACCTTTGAAAGCACCCCCTTGCCTTGGCTTCCCAGAAAGCAACAGCAACACCTGCTACTTGTTCAATCAGGATTGCTCAATCCTCAGCAGCGGATCACATCCAACTGGCAGAGTAGGAACAAGGGGAAGGAGGGACTAAACGGGGCTGTGTGCTGGCACCCCAGGAACGCCTGAATGCATGCTTAATAGCTGCAAAACATCAAGCCAGTGAAGGTTATCTCATTTTATATTTGGGGAAATTTACGGAGGGAGTGGTGAAACACATTGTCACAAGATGCGCAGAGAGCTGGTGGGACTGTCAGCAACCAGAACACGAGCCACCATCACAGGTGCTGCTTTCATCCTGAAAGACAGGCACACTGACTGCTAATGGGATCAATCTTGTCATCAGGGGGTCCACCTGAACCAGTATATCAGGTCACGGAAATTGAAGTGTGGACTTACGCACTTCTTTCTGTCATAGGTTCAGTTGGGAAGAGGATAGTGTAGCTATACCCATCAATGGGGGAAGAGAGACAAAAAAACAAACACCCAAACCAAGAACAAAACCAAACCACAGTCAATTCTATACCCATAATCTTTTCCAAATACTGAAAAATCCCTGTCCTAAGAAACATTTCACATAGCATCAGAATTGTTATTTCCCTCAGACATTGAATTGATGAAGCTCTCAAGAAGGCTGACCCACAACACCCACAAAGCAATATCTGCTCCTATCTGCTCATGCCCATAGCAAATATTTACATTTTAGATGCTTTAGCTGCACAAGTCTGCCTTAAGTCATCACAACCTCCCACATGCTTGCTCTCCCGCACCCAAGCCTTCTCCCACCACTGAGCCCTGCCCTAAGCAGGGCCCTGACCCTTCTGCCAGGTGCAAAGGGAGCAGAGCAACAGCCTGGAGATCTCATGATGCAACAGCACATGCAAGACCCAACACCAAGTAAAAGCAGCAACAGGAATTCAGTGTTTGAATGTAACTTTTTTTTTTTTTTTTTTTTTTGCAAAGACAATAAAAGGGAAAAAAAAACTGATTACAAGTCCTAAATGTAGGATGGCACAGCATGTTAACATATTGCTGTACATCCTTTACAGAATTATATCCAAAGCTATATTAAAATAGCATTAAGGTTGCAAAAACTAGGCAACAAAGTTGGCAACATCAACAGCTTGCACATGCCATCTTGCTTTACACCTTTGGAATGAATATTATGATCAAGTCTTCAATTACACAATCACTTTTTTTTTTTCCATGGGATTCCCACCTAAGGTGTAGATATTAAGCACTGCTTTTTACCCATATAAAAAAATCCATACTCCCAGTAGCATACACCACTTATCTAGCACATATCATCCAAACCCTGAGCCCAATAAAGAATTACCAAGCTCCTCCTGACCACTTCTCCAGATTCCTCCCTGCAGTCTCAGGGTTTAGGATAGCAATGGAAGTCTTTTCACCTCTGCTTGCAAAGCAGGTTGATGGCATCACAACCGCTTCACTGGTGGGAAACTTAATCCCACAAAACAGAGGTAATTGATAGCTGCTGTTCTGAGTCACCCAGTAACCCAGGCACCAATCTGAGCCCACCGTGACTCACAGCCTTGGGGGATACCACCAGCCCCCTGTGCTACACCGGCAGCCTCAACTGGGCCCAGCTGTGGTTGCAAACCCCAGCTCACTTCTGCAAAACTGGCCACAGGTGTCTCATGGTGGGCACACAGAAATGAGGAACGGGAACCACGTGGTGAGTTCGGAGTATTTGGGCTTGGAGAATGTGCTTGAGCCCAAACAAAGCTCCCTGGGAAAAAAAATAAAAAATAAAATAAAATAAAGAAACCACATGATAGTCTCAAGAGAGCTAACAATGTACACAGCTGGGAGGCTTGGTTAAGGCAGCCTATGTCACCTGAATGCTACCATTTCCCAAATCTTAAGTGCCAGTAGGATATTTCTATGTAAATAACTTTTAATACATCTGCTTTTAATTCATGTCTTTTCTTGAGAATTTGAGAATTCTCAAGAATTCTTGAGAATTTTTTACTCAAGCAAGTGAGAACTGAAACACCAACGAGGGCACGGCGGGATGCACTCTCCTGCACCATGCCTCCAGCTGCGTCAGGAGGAGAGCCTGGTGGCTGCCCTGGCTTCTCCTCCCACCGGCAGCTCTTGCATGCTGCCTGCATAGAGACACTCAGCTGTTAAAAATACATACCCGTATACATATGCATCCATACGTTAAAAAGGAAGAATTGTTTCTACCAAGGCGAACTGCGCTGCTGTTCCTGTCCACTGTGAGCCCGTTTGCTTTTGTTTGGGAAGACTAAAAGACCTGGTGGGACCTATGGGTGCTCTCAGAAGCTGCCCCAAGAGCTGCAGATCCGTGCATTTGCTCTCAGCCTAACCCAGCGGGGCCTGCAGCAGGTCAGCAGGGAACCTCCCACCGCACCCCTGCTCAGGCCCCGCTGTGCCTAGACCCCACAGGAACGTGGTCTGACGTGCTCAGGAGCGGGCACCATCTCCCAGCAGCTTCATTTTGGGCCCATTTTACATTTTAGAGAAAGTCACAGGTGCTGTTAAAGGAGGTGGCGTATCTCAGTTCTGCTGATACCTAAACGGTGTTTATCGTTCTGATCTAATACACAGAAACTGCCAGCTATCACATTTTACCCTGATCTGCAGCATTCTCCATCCTCCCCAGTAATTTGCCTTTCTTCTCTTTCAAAGGCTCCCATAAAAGGCTTTTACAGCCAATACACAGTCCTATTAGCACCCAGTATACATTCCCTTTTACAAAGCACGTGTTTACTTTGACTTCCCTGTCACAGAAACGGGAAATACACAATTGTTGCCATTTTATGTTCCAGACTTCTAGAGTCAAGCGCATTTCTGAACCCAGAAAGAGGTTATTAAAACAAAAGCACAATTTAAATAAATCTGCAAAAATCAATTGAGAAAAGCTTACGCTGCAGTTGCCATGACTAAAGAGAGCTGCGAAAGCCAAGAGGAAGGAGTTAACCTTTGTTGAAACAGCATCAGACAGTGCTTCAGTTATTGTGGTACCTGCTGCAGCGGAACAGCATCCCCTACACACCCGCAGCTCCCCGAGGGTCACACCTAAAGCACTGTCCTTCAAATGTGGGTAACAACCAACAGCAGGTACACATGAAAATCTGGTAGATTGAACAGGAAACTACAGAGAACTATTTCTGAAATGTAAATGAGACTCTGCTACTTTCATTTCATTATTGCTGCAGCACTGTGCTGAGATGAAGTTTCCATCTGTGATTTTCAGGACAGGATATCAGCCATTTCAGACAGCATCCGTCGGAAACTAGATAGACAAGTTACTCACATTTTTGTGTTATGTAGAAATATTTAATATTTATCGAGCCTTCTCTTGGACAGAGCTTACAGGAGATAATTCCATACTTCGAGGAGCAATCTTGAAGCAAACAAGCAGCTTTACCAGCCTACCTTTTCCATTTTCTTTCAGTAAAGAGTTACAATTTGAAGTGGACTAAATGCTTTAAAAGATAGTTTTGACAAGGCCGTGCTAAATCTTGTATGACTCCTTTGAATAATCTCAACTGGAATGAGCTGAATGCTTTGTGGTATCAGGCCTCAAGGTTGTGAACAGAAGAAAATCATTCCAAACCTCTCACTGAAACGCAGGGGCCCGTGGATTTCTTACGTACTGGTGGAAATTTTCGCCCAGATCCAAGAGACAGTGCAACCAGTGAAATTATTTCAAACACTTGTTGGATCTTTTTCACAGCACTTTTACCATCAGCCTCACAAATTTTTCAGCAAAAAATGCCGAAGTCAATGATGATGCAATTAAGGCTTTGATTACATGATGACAGCAAATCGATTTTCAAGCAGATTATATCAACAGTTGGGCAAAAGGAGAGGCAGACATTATGGAAATCAAGCCCCTTAATATCTTTAAGATTCCATAACCCCAGAGAGCATGTTTAATTCACCCTCTTTTATTCCAGATGGTCTCACAAAAAAAAACTAAGTTATCACATTCTGGTAGCCCATGATAACATACTTTCTATGACATGATGTTACTACAAGTTAAAAAAAAAAAAAAAGGCAAAAAAAAAACCTACAATGAAAAAACCAAACTGTAACTATTTCCCCAATAAGGTGACATTTGCAGCAACATACATTTTAGAGAACCACAGGAAGCAACATATCACTTACTTCCACAATCTGCCACCGGACCGGCATCGCAACTGCCTTGTGAAGTCAATCAGAGTTACACACAAGCATTTAGGAGCAGGATTTGGCTTCAGACTCAGCATGAAAGCAGGAATAGGGAACTATTGTGCTGCCTGTTTTCTCACAGCAGATCCCAACTAGCTTTGGCTATGGATCCAGCGCTGCGAGCCAATTTCAAGAAAGAGAGACTTCGACCCTTTCCTTTCTCTCCATTTTTGTAATTTCTTCCAGGCATAACTGCTCCAGCAAGCAGCTCCCCGGCCCAGTGTTTGCACTAAACCACTGAAGGACTTTCTATTCTAAAGCTATCTCCTTGATACAAGATTACTCCCGAACCACATCAAACCCCCTAATGCTGTGAAAGGCAAAAACGCCGCCTCAAGAAAGAGGCACGGAGTGGATTATTTCAGTCTCGTTATCTAAACAGCACTTTTAGATTTATGTAAAAAGTAATGCAATGTTACAGTAAGTGTTCCTCCCCTGGGGGCAACTCGGTGTCTATGTGGATTAAATGTACATGCGTAAACACTTGTGAAAGCTAATTATATTCCCGAAAACACCCGATTCTTACCATATCTTAATCCTACAAAATAAAAACACTTCAAAAAAATAACAGATCATAAACAATGTTATCTAATGTCTCTGAAACTCTTTAGCGATTTACACCTGAGAATCAAAAAGTGTTAAAACTCCTGCTTCTTTTAACTCCATTTGGTAAGAGCTGCGTATGTGTAAATCCCGTCGCAGAAAAAAAGCACTTGCCATCTCATCTGCATGGGAAGAACAGGAAAGAGTAACCAGACGTTTTTTTTCAAACGAAATTATGCAAAATTTTTATCTTTTTTTTTTTTTTTTTGTTCAACATGTAAAAACCCCACCCTATAATGAACACAAGCTTAAAGCAATCTCTTCCAACGGACCATTTTACTTATGCTACAATTTCTTACCCAAATTACACAGGTATAATTATTTTGACACTGTAATGAAAAGAAAATGGGATTTGGGCACCGTGGGTTTATCTAATAACACTATTTCTTGCCAGACTTCACAGCACTGACAATCACAAAGAGCCCTGTCCATTCCAATAGGAAATATTTGATTTTACTGTAGGAACATTATTTATTTTCACCAACTTGCTATTATCAGAAAGGATATGATAGCTGAATAATAAAAATGAAATCAAGAAATTCTGGTGTTTCAAGGCTTTATTTTTTTCTGCTCTCACTTTTGACATTTTCTTCCCCTGGAGAGACAAGATAAAGTGCTGTCATAAATGGGTGACTTTTCTTGTCAAATGACAGATTTGATTCTCCATGGCAACCACAAATCAAGGTGCTAGTCTGAATTAAAGCTTCTCTTAAAAGGCGTCTTTATGTTTATAAAATGAATTTAAATTAAATGGGTATTAGGTACAGTTTTTTACCTCAATTTATTTATTGACTAAGGAGCTCTGTACTGCGTGGAGCATATTTGCATTTTAAGGAAAGGCAACATATTGCACTGGCAGATGCACAAACAAAGCAAGTTACAAGGTCATGCTACATATACTAGTTTACAGTACTATGAATGGTATACAGATGGACAGCAAGCAGTTAAGAGGTACTTAAATACTGGAAAAAGCACAAAAATTACCTAGAGAGTAACAGATGAAGGAAATCTCTCGTCATTTCATAACACTGCTTTCTTCCACACACAGTTAATAGAGAGTCATGTAATTGTCACAAACAGAATGCCAAAAGGGAAAAAAATAAAAAAATCAGATGCTTCATCCTGTGCCCTTATGCAATCTTACTATAGAGCATGATACGCTCTTAGAAATGGTTGTTACCATGACTTTCAAATATCTAAATTTATCCCAGATTTCTAACTTCAGCTGCTCTAACAATTCAGTGTCTGGAGGTCACAGCACCTCTGCACTTCTTTGTGCAGAGATGGGTCCTTCCCGTCCCACAGCTACCTGCGCCTTGTTACCTCTCTTTTAAAAACCTGAAGCCCAGAGAACATAAATTGCACTGTAAACTCTCCTTGTGCGTTCTTTCCAAAGAAGCAGGAAAAATCTCTGCACAGAACATAATACTGAAATTTTTGTCGTGTAGCTAAGGTCAAATATATATTTTTGCGCATATTCAGAAGGAAGAAAATACTTCCAAAAATTCAGGTAGCATTGCAAAAAAATCAATATGCTGCCACTTTCAGGAGGGCAAATTGACATGCTGGAGTAATGCTCCCCTCTGCTTCCCACCCTGTGCAGCCACACCGCAGCTACCCGAGCAGCCACCAACAGCTGAGAGGCCCCCGAGCTCCGCGTTTGTCACCGCCTTTCTCCAGAGTCGAGTGGCTCCCCGTTCGCTGCCTTTGTAAGCTCTGCCAATTTTGATTTTAAGCTTCCTGAAGTTAAAGAAGGTTTATACAGTATTAACACGAGATCTTCTCACACATTTCTCAAGTTATTACACAGCCTTTTGTACAAAATTACAATTTTAAGCGGCGCAGAACGCTTCTGCTCAGCTCCGCGGGCAGAGATGGACAGAGGATGTCTTCATCCTGCCACGCCGCTCCTTCCATTTAATGCCAAGAAGAGGCAATAGAAGGGTGCCAGAAATTTATAAACCCCACAAGCCCCATCCCTGTGCCCTCGCTGTGACCAGTGCCCAGTGCCCGGGCATCCCTGCATCTCACTGTCCTGCCGCACAGTGGCAGGCACGCAGGCACTCGCGTGTAGAGCAGCTGTGGCCTGTCCCGCACGGAGCCTTTTGCTCAGCCTTTTGCCCCAAATACCCCACCTGAAGAGCTGTAGGGAGGGGTGAGTAATGGCCAGGCCTCTCTGCATGGCCACGTAAACATTTGCCCTATAAAAATCAAAGGACACTCTGCTAATGTACTACTGTATAAGGAACAGCCTCATTAAAAGGCGGCTAATCCGTAACAGAAATGTGCATTTTACAGGGCAAGCAACAGAATTTCTTAGATTTTTATTGTGAGAAAGGAAAAAGAAAACAAGTCTACCTATTTCTCTCGTGCTGTAATCTGATCACAATGTTTATCCGTGCCCATCACAGCGCTATATAAATGAAGGCCCAAGAAAGGGTCTGAGAAAACAAAATATGGTTAACTTCAAACAACACCTTCAGCTCAACTCCTGAAAATCCTTGGCACGTCTTGCTACAAACTTCTGGACACACTGGAGATTAAGAGGTAGTCTCCTCGAAGTCCTCACACTGCGCCTGTAGGAAAATTCCCAGATTATGTCCGGGATGAGGGAGAACTGCCCATGGGAAGCTGGCTCCAGGCGGTTGCACAGGCCGATGCCATGGCATGGATGCTGGTGGATGCAAGGGGAGAGAGAGCAAGGTTCACACCTTGTGCTTCAATCTTCCCTCGAAACAATGCGCAGCATTAAGGTGCAGCACAAAGATAATACCATGCTTCTCTGCAGAAACCAGGGCGTTCTTCCAGGCCTTCAGTGCCAGCTGACAGCAGGGATTTGCTGAAGGAGCAGGCGGAGAACTAAGCACCAAAAGCAAAACTTGTAGCCACTGAAATTGTTACAGAATTTGTATTTCAGAAATGTATACCCACGGAGCGTTGCACTGCAATGCCGTTCAGGACAGGCTGGCAGCCAGACCCACAGCTGTTCCCCATTTCAGCTCTAAGTGAAAAAGAATGGTCCACAAGAAAATAGGGCAGCAAAACCCTGCAGACTGCCCTGCACTGAGGCTCTCCCCCTTGTTAGGGGCTGAGGCTGCCCCCAGAGCCTGGTCAGGCTGCTCTCTGGCCCAGGGCAGCTCCAGATGCATGCAGGCAGCCACAGGGCAGACAAGCTGCCCAAAAGGCAGCAGTGGGAGCCACCTTGTCCTCCCAGATCACATCCACTCACGTGCTGGGGATGCGGGACAGTGAGCAAATGCCTGAAACCCACACAGGGCAGGCTCACTCTGCTGAGTCAGTGCAGCCAGTGGGCTGATTTTTGGCAAGTGACTTAAACCCTTTCCTTAATTGCTGTAAAGCAACACAGCTCACCTTTCCTATTGTTTCTGTTGCGTGGCGTTTCGTTTTATTCAGGACAAGCTCAGTGCTGGTGATAGCCATAAATTTTACTACCCTAATACTGTATGTTACCTGATGTTTCCTAACACTGAGCTCTGGGATTTGAGACTGACCACTCTTGACAGAGATGGATAGTTTGCATAAGAGTTATAAAGAGAACAGCAGAGGCTTCAGTGTTATTTTAAGCAAGGAAACTATGCAACATACTTTAAAAAGTGAAAAGACAACCAAGAAAATCTTTGGTTGGTAATCACAGTCAGGAAATGCCAGCAAATGTTTTGAGATGCTAGCTGCAAATTTGAAAAATGTTAAAAGCCAGCTTTGCTACCTTTAGCAGTGAACTATAAAGCTAATCATATATATTTTTGGGGTCCTTAACATGGACCAGATGGAACTACACCACATATAAATAAAAAACATTCCCTAGCTTGTGGGCTGGTTTGAATTTTACTTCATTGGATAAATGTGGAAGACAAAGTCACCAAGTAAGTTTTATTCTGAGTAAACCAAGAAGCAATTAACAGGAGTTCAAAGATACACTGTCGTCCATCAGATACCCTGCTGGCTTCTAGATGTCACACCAGAGTTTTCATAACTGGAAAAGGGACGCTGTCAGCCTGAGACCTCTAAAGACCTCATGGAAGGGAGCCCAGGTGGAGCACCTGCTGCTGGGTCAGGCTGGGGGGGGGGCTCCACTGCACCTTCCTGAATCTTAAAAGTCATTTTTCTCATGTGTCATATTTGTTAGAAAAAAAAAATTCATCTGGGGAAACTTGATGACAAGGTATGGAAATAGTAGATGCAAACCAGCAAGGTAAATAAGCTAAGAATAATCTCAAATATTCTTTTAAGTTATAGAATTTTTTACTTGTTCTTCTTTGAGCAAACATAAAAGAATACCTCTCCCAGGCTCCAGGCATTGTTACCATCAATTAACTAACAATTCCATAAACAATAAAAGTTACAAAAACAGCAGCACATCCCCACCTACACATTAGCACCAGTCAGCAAAAAAAAAAAAAAAAAAAAAAAAAAAAAA
>VXAV01004108.1:0-19006 GCA_013399715.1 Alectura lathami
TTTTTTTTTTTTTTTTTTTTTTTGTGGAATGGGGATTAGTTTCTTAACAGATATATTAGTTTACACACATTCCATATAAAATCAGTATACTCTTCAACTGTTTGCCAAATTAGCTCAATGTGGGCAGGTAGAAGCAGATTGTTCCTGTAGCCACTGACTTGTGAGATACTCGTGGAGGTTTTACTCTAACCCTGCTCTTCGTAAGGGCTCTGATTCATGAGGAGAGACAGCACATTTCCAGTAATGGTTTGCAAGGTTACTGTCCTCAGCCTGGTGGGCTGATCTGCTCATAAACCACCTACCATCTCAGTTTACAAAATAGTGGTTCAGAGTGTAGGCCTGATCATTATCTGGTGTAAGTTCATTCTTTTGGAATCTATAGCCCTACATCTGTTTATACCAGATGAGAAACTGGCCAAACTACCTGTAGTCCAACAACCACAAAAGCAACTCCTTTTGTTTCTGTTAAGAAAGATATCAAGGCAACCACCACCAGAAATGCAGAAAGTATGAAGTTAAACCTGAATTGGAGGGGAGGAGGTAGGGAACTGAAGCTTTTGAAAGCGAGGAAGGCAAAGATAACTCTGGTTTGTCCTGACTGATACAAGATTATCATCTTTGCATCTGGCACACTGTAAACATTCATTATGGATACTGATTTTGTGATACATTTCACATGGGTGTGACTCAGCCAGCAAGTATGAGGATTTCTTCCAGTGTTGACCTTTCTAATATTTACATGAAAAAATGTGAGGTTATGGCGTGGGACATGTTGTGAAATGCTTCTCTATGTCCCATGCTTAGATACTTGGTGGTTGCATCTCCTTTTGCTCCCAAACGTCTGCTCTCACTGCAGCTGTCCAGGATGTGCTTGCTCCTCCCCGCACTGCCAGGGTGACATCCTTGTACGTGTAAAGGCAGGGAAATGGAGGGGAGCAGACGTGTGGGTCCAGCCTAGCCAGAAATGATTTGTCCTATTACTTCTCAAAAGAAATCAAGTCATCATGATGGTCTCTTATTTTCTCTTCTCAGACTCTGTACATGGCAAAACAATAACAATAAAAAAGCACTTTCTGCCTGTAGTTAATATGTCTGTGTAACATTTTTATTTGCATTCAGCTGACCTGACTCACTTTATTTTTGCTGTGAAAACTTTCCTTTCCAAATCTTGACAGTGATTTTTAATGTTTTAAGGCTTTTTTTTTTTTTTGTAAGCTTTGCTTAACAGCCACTGTCTGTATTAAGAGCACATGGTTTAGTGCTGGACTTGCAGTGTTAGGTGATGGTTGGACTTGATGATCTTAGGGGTCTTTTCCAACCTAAATGTTTCTATGATTAAAAGTACTGCATTTTTCCAGTGGCTTTCTTGTCAGAATTGAGCAGTCAAAGGATTTAAAATCTCTCTGGAAACATCACCAAACCTCTGCTGCATTCACAGGAGCTGAGATGCTCCAGTTTTAACCACCCCCTGAAAGCCGCCTACCCAAAATCAGACTTTCAGTAGATTTCTAATTGGGAGTTGATGTTTTCTATAAACTCCTACAAAAACTGATGGCTGGGTAAAATCTGTGGCTTGCTTTCTGTAGGATATCTCTTTACGCCATCTCGTTTGTAGGTATACTAGTTTTTAAATGCTAGCAGCTTCTCTTATTTGCCAGCAGTAAGACATACTGATTTCATTCACTGTAAAAATTTACTTGAGTATATTTTTTTCCTTTTTGCTAAAATCTAGAAAAATATATAATCTATTAAGTTATTATTCTGTTAATTTCCAGTTGGATAGGAGACATCTAAATAGTCCCAGACCTAATTAATCAGTTTTGAGAAGGTTTGATGAAAGACGTCTTGATGAAAGAAACAGCAAGGTGGAGATAATTTTTAAAGGTGAACGGAAATTACACAGCTGAATTTATAACAATTGTTGTGTAATAACTGTAGCTGTGCATCTAAGAAGATAAACAAGGATGCTCTACATAAAAAAGGGGGAACGAAATAATGACAGTAACAAATGCACTGCAGTGAGTAAAAGAAGTAAAACACCTAGTTCTGTAGTTTCTTTTCTCAGAGCAGAGCAAACCGTGCACCTGTCCAAACAAATGCGTGCCACATCCAGAGCATAAATTGGCAGAAGAATCAGTTGTTCCCTAACGTGTCTGTTCCTGGCGTTCAGTGATTCTATTTAGTGTAAGGAAAGAAAATCTTGCTGTGCTATTATCTGCCAGCAGTGACAGCCAGAGGTTCGTTTGTCTGTGTGCTCTCAGCGGTGTCCAGGCTGATGTGCAGGGCCAGCACAGGACGCTGTTCTGTCTGGGTCTCGGGAGGAGTTCAGCCATGCTGCTCTTGTTTGCCATTTATTATGAAAAGTATTTGACCTAAATAAGGGAACAGCCATCCTTTGGTGGAGGAGCTGTGATGGAACGGGTCATGCACCTCGGCAGCAGCAGCTGCACCACCGCTTCCTAGAGCAGCTCCAGCATCTGGACCAGGACTCCTTAGTCCTATTTCTGCCTGCAGGAGGGAGAGAATGTGGCGTTGAATACATTTGTGTGCAGAGAAATGTGTGTTTCTGTCTCCAGCACATGCTTTTGAAAACTTCTGCCTCTGGGGAAAACAGCATTGTTTATTTGCTCAATGTTTTTGTTGTGGTATTCAGCTTCACTCAGTGGGATTCCATGCTCCCTTGGTAGCTACTGACATTTTCATCTCTTACCTATGCATTGTTACTGTTTTCTTCCTGCTGGTCTCTCTATCTTTGAGTGTTTCCTTTTGCCCATTCCCTCCTAGTTTTCCTACGCCTTCTGAGAACAGCCCTGCCTCTCACTTTCCTATTTTGCCCCAGTCGTAATCAGGAATCAAAAAATGTCGTTAATGAGTACGGAGAGAGAGAGGCAATGTTCCAGTTAGATTAATAGGGAAGAAAACTCCTCTACCTCTTTAGGGTTCTAAAGATTTGGAAAAATTGTAGCCTAATATTGCAGGTAAAATTAGGTGGGTAAAATCCAAATGTTAATTTGTGGTGTATGGCAGACCTGGCACTGAAAAGTGAACCATCATCTGGATGCTTGACACACTTAAGGTACCATGGATTCTTAAGGGTCAAAAAGTGTTTGAGGAAAAGCTCTAGATATTTATTTTATGTATACAGTACCTCAGGTATCTCTGGATGGGCACTAATTGTCAGCTTTTCTGTATCACTGGCTTTCTAGCCATGCTCCTATTTTTCTCAGTATAGGATGATTTGCAACAATTTTTCTCTCCCAGGTTTTCTGATGATGATAACTCACCCTTTTTCCCATGGTCTGAAATTGGAGTCTGGCTGCTGCAAGTGTGGATGCATGTAGTAATGGTTCCAAATCTCACCTACAATTTCATTTTGTTTCTCTTTCCAAACAGAAAATGAAGAGTTTGGCCCAAAGACGTCAGTCTGCACCATCTTTGATCTTTGTCAAAGCACTTCACAGATCTAGATCCGTCTCAAGGTGAGTCAGTGAGATTTGCTGGCTGTACACGCAGTACCAGGCATAACTCAGGCATAGTAATTGTGGGATTGGACAATTTAAAATGTGCTATGATAGACTGATGGATGATACAGTCTCTCCAGAGCTCTGGAAGCCCATGCTGGTTTAGGACAATGCTGTGGGCCAGGATCTGGTGGTCACAGCCTTCTCCCGTAGCAGCTCGGGGGCCAAGGTGTGTGTGTGTGTTCAAATGTGAACTGTTCAGCACTTCAAGTCTTTGTCTTGTGCCAGGATCAGCCATTTCTCCTCCCTTCCTAGCACAACACAAAGCTGCCACAGAAAAGGGAGCTGCTATGGAGCAGTTCCACTGTCCAGCTCTGTCTCCTGACCTGCTGTTTGAACCATTCTGCACGCATAAGTTTATCTTCCTGCACTACAGTTCATTAGACTTTAAACTTACAAAACATAAGTGCTTATTGAGAAGTGAACCATCTGGTAGGCTGTTAATGCTTCCAGCTGTGTAGAGCTCTTTACTAAGAGACATTATTGAGGGAAATTAAAGTATGTCTTTTTAAGGAATACTTTTTCCTACACTGTGGTGTGTTAAATAATCAGTATGTAAGCTTTGGAAAATTTTCTGTTTGATCTAACTAATACCTGGTTTCATATTTGTCATCATACAGAATTCCACAGTATTTCAGAAACCTGTAAAAGTATTCTGTGGAAACATCGGGGTTGCAAAATAGGAAAGGAAAATGAGTTGAAACTACTTACATGTCTTTTTACTGGCTATGACATGAAAGTAAAATGAATTCCTAAAGGCGTTTGCACCTTTTTGTGTAGTCTAGTGGCCTGAGCATAGGACTGAGAGCCAGCAACGTGTTCTGGTTATGGCTGTAAATTTTCTTCTGTGGCCTCTTTTTGACTTTGTTTCCATGTCTTTAAAATAAGTTGAATAAGTATTTTGTAACTGCTTCAAGGGAATGGTGAAATGTTTGATTGTATGTACTACCGTATTTGTTTTCCATTTGCTACTATTTCATCGTCGGATTGGTAGTTACGTTCATAGTTGTGATACCATCTTCTGGGCGTCGACCACACATTTATTACTGAGGTTCTGAAATTAGACATGGACTATTGCTATGAGGAGCAGCAGTACCTGGAGGGTACAAGGGATTGCATCCCTCAGCCCTTGGATGTTAGATTTTTCTACCATTTATACACCTGTGTCTCTATAATCATAGAACCATAGAATGGTTTGGGTTGGAAGGGGCTTTAAAGACTAATTATTTCCATGGGCTGGGATAGCTTTCACTGGACAAGGCTGCTCAAAAGCTCCATCCAACCTGGCCTTGAGCGCTTCCAGGGATGGGGCAATGACCTTGAAGCTGTCGTAACACGTGGTCCTCAATAGTGAAAAAATGAACTATATTCAAAGTTTGTATTTTGGAGCTTCTGTGATGTGCTTACTGGCATTCAGACATGGGCATTTTTCTTCAGTTCTGCTTCTTTTGTTCTTGTTTTGTTGCCTGCTTCATAAGCATGAGAAATTGGCTGTAGCTGGAGAGCCACTGAGTGGGATAATACTAAGCACGTACATTTGCACCTAAGGATATTTCACTGTTTCTTAAGTGGAAGTATGTCTTGCTTGTATAGTCCAGGGCAAAATTCTTTCCAGATTTGGTGTGCAGAAGGATTTATTCTTTTTGAAGGGCAAGTGGGAAGAAACTTTGTGTTGGAGAGAACTGAAGAATGGGAGATTGTTGCCTTGTTCTGCAGGAAGAACGACATTTTGCCTGACTGACCCTGCCACTTCCAGAGCTGTTAGATGATGCCTGAGCCCTGTCTGTCCTCCGCCTGTGGCATGCAAAGATTTAGCTGCTTCTGTTGTTTCAAACTGAAGTCTGTGGCCTTAGTGAGAGGTGTCTGCTGAAGTCTGAGGACTCTGGAGGCCAGAGCAGGTGATTTTGTAGTTTCGAAGTCCACCAGTGAGAGAGTAACACTTTGGATGATATAGTGTTTATTATTGTTTGCAGGAGCAGTAATTCTCACCTAAGCCAGACTTCCTTGTTTGGCTGTGCAAAACACATTCCTCTTCATCACTAAACTGATGGATGAGTTTGAACTTTCCACTCAGTTTGTTGTGTAAATGCTTAACTCCTGTGGAGTGCTTTCTCTTAAGGCGAGCTAGAGAGCAACAAAATGACTACCTCTGTTTTCTAATCTCCTCCAAATGTTTTATCTCAGAGCTGTCTTAGCTTTTAGATCCCCTTCTTGTAGACACAGCCAGACTTCAAAATCCATTTTTCTTCTCTGGCAGTGAACCTTAATAGTGGGACTCCATAACAGTTACTTGTTAATGGTTGATTAATGACTTGTAGATAATAAAACTCCTATCTGAAGTTAGCAAACATCTGTGAGGGATTTATGTGAATCCTCTCACCTCAGCAGCTGGCTCACCTCAGCATTAGTTGAAATTAATGAACAAGTGCAAAGTTTAAAAGGGCAGGAAATACTTAGAAGCACAAGTCAGCTTGTATTTTTATACCACTTTATGTGTCAGGTGCCCTTGGATTATATGCAGGGCATTTTCATAAAATGTGATGGCAGCCATTTCAGACAGACCTACCTTTGGGCAGTTTAAAGTTTATTAATGGTCCTTGTTCAAAAAAACCATTGTGACATCTGGAGATGGCTGTTTTAGCATTTGGAGGACTGAGTTTTTTAAATGGTAGTGTTGCTGTAGCTGTGATGGCAGGAGGATATGGGTGAGATGAGATAATCTAGCTCAAAAAAGCTGACACCGTTTTGTGCTGCTGTGCTCTTCTTTATTCCTGAAAGAGAAGCAAATTTGAAAGTTTTGGGTGCTTAAAAGCTTTTCTTCTTTTTCCCCTTCTATATCGTTTGGTTTAATGGAAGGTAGACCTTTCCTACAGAACTTGCCCAGCCACGTCAGCCATATAAAAAGAGTTACAAGATACTTGGCCTGTGGAGGAATTCCTAGATGACTCTGAACGGCACAGTGGTGTACAGATATGCAAGCATGCTGCAATCCCTGTCCCACTCGATTGTAACTGTAGACAGCCAGGGAACATAGTAAATAATATAGATATTATAGTGGAATTTGGACCTTTACTTCTAACAGATGAAAATATGCAGGCTATTCATTGCCTCCTGGTTTTGCTTCTCTTCCTTTCTTCTGTTCAGCTTATCTTTCCTCACAAAGTAGTGATGAATAGGCATGCAAGAACTGTTTCAAATCATCGCATGTCCTCTTTGGAAGCACTTTGAGCAAAGTTATTCTAGAAATACACTGAAAAAGTAAGCTCTTGATATTTTTCTTGGCTGATATTCAGATGCAGAGAAAAAGTTTGATTGTTAACTCCATTAATATGTATGAAATCAGCAAAGGATTTGGGTTAGATATATTTGGCCCTGGACCTGTTGCAAAGTTGTTTTTTTTTTTTTTTTTTTTTTTTTTGGTGTCCTTTAATGAAAACTGCACAACTTAATGATATACATCAGTGCAACACAAATTATGGGCTTGAAACAGAAATGTCTGAGACCTTGATTTAAGTGTCAAGTCTTGTCTTCTCAAAATAATTGACGGTAATAATAAAGACTTGTTTCAAACCAAATTTTCAGCCTTTGTTCTTCTGTCCCTCAAAACAATTTTCACATGTGACAAAGTCCAAGCTACCACATTTCTGCTCTGCATTGGCTTACTTCTGTTCACATGGAGGATACTTGACAGGGATAGCCAAATTTTGTCTTGCTTTTGCTGGCAGCTTTCCTTTTCCTAGTGCACGCCCCATCAGATCTTTGAAAATGATATTTTTACATGCTTAATAATATAATTATTTACATGCTTTAATAACACAATTTTACATTTCTTAGTCTTCATGACCATTTATAGATATATGCCTCTACATGCTAAAGGCATTAAAATATCAGTAATTAAAATACTCTTTATTACAGAGTTAAGCATCTTTATGATATTATTTTGGTAGAAGTGAGAAGCAGGATTGGTTTTAAAATAAAATTAGGCATCATTTTTAATGGTTTTATGAGTAAGCCTTTATAGAACCTGAAAAGGAAATACCTAAAAAGACAGCCGTCCCCACTTTTATTATTTGGATTTTACAGTCAAACGAGTTAAAGTTATAGACTGTGTCTTTCCGAAATCTCAGAGTTTTTTTTCCTGTTCTGCGGGGTTGTGCTGCTCATGGAGAGGCTGCTCTTTCTTCTCCTGATGCACAGTAGATTACTCTGGCGTGTTATCTTCCAGGGGCCAGTGCCAAATGCTAAATATCCCAGATAACGAAGATCATATGTGTAATCTAGTAATGCGTTCCACTTGGCTCTGGTCAAATACAAAGTGTTCCCAAAGTCTTGTACATTGTGTTTTCAGGGTTTTAGTCAGAAGATATGTGGATGATCCAAGCTTTGTGACTAGTTGAAGACAAAAATAGAGGCTTCTAATAAATGTAAATTGCCAAAAGGCCTTAACTGTCTTTTTTTTCACAGGAAGGATGAATATTTGGTGTTTCAGACAAATCTGACTGCAGAGAGGATAGGAATAAAAGTTCGTTGTAACTAACTTGTTAAGTAGGTATTTCAGTTGCGATCATTTTGCTCATTTCTCACTCGTTTCCATGGTAGCAATTAATTTTGCCTCTGCGAAGTAATCTTTGCAAGGTGCACTGGGCTGCTGAGGCTCAGCATCTCGCTGCTTCGGTCACTGGCTGTCACAAGGGGGGGCCCCGATCAGCCGCCATCTCTTCAGCCATGGTGGCAGTTCCTCCGGTGTAGGCCCTGGCCACCCTGACACCTCTGTGGGGTGAAGAGCAGGGACAACACGGTGCTTGCTGGGCTGAGGGCTGTCCTGCCACACGGCGCTGCACAGCAGTACTATGAGACGGTTGGCACCTCGTGGTTAAACCTGAGGGGCTCTGCAGGACCAAGGCCACCATACTGCGTAAGTGCCTGCTTCTGCGTGTGCCTGTGCGTGTTACGCCCCAGCACCGTGAGAGGTGGGGGAAGACTGATGGCCACTGAGGCGGCTGTCGGGTGAGTCAAGGCCATGGTTTGTAACTTGGACAATGTGGGGCCTGGGGACGGAGGTAGGTAGGAGCCAGTCATCACGCCAAAGCAGCAAGTGTGGTGAAGCATGGGTGTAAGAGCTCTGCACTGGCCTGGAAGAAAGATGGAGTATGTGGTGGGGCTGCAATCTGCAGGGGACTGCTTCACCTCGCTGCCCCAGGGCCACTGCTGTTGTTGCGGGCTGGTGTTGGGGTGACGAGCAGTAGGCGTGCACAAGCACACCTGAAACAGCATCTCTAAAGCCTCCCTCTGCGCCCTCCGCCACCCTAATGGCCTGGTCACAAACAATGAAGGCTCTTACGTGTCTTAATTTACCTGTAGGAAGAGGTGTGTTGTGCAGGGAAGCCCTTGCAGACCCTTTCTGAAACTTCAGGGCTTGTGGTTTTTTGTTTTGTGAGAAGCGTAAGGGCTGTCATTATGGTCAAAGTTTCATTAGAAGTCACGTTTGTAGTCATCAAGATGGAGTAAAAATCTTTTTCCTAAAGACTCAGAAAACATTACAAATGAAGAGCCCTTCACTTCTGGATTCCAGTTTTAGATTTAATTCAACCTCAACATTTCTGACTAGGATTTTTTTTCTGAAATTTTATGTTTCATGAAAAGTTTTGATGTTTTAATATTTTATCCTTTACCTGAACAGACATAAACCTCTGAATGAGAATTTCTTCGGAGCTCTCTGCTCAGTATGTCATATTTCCTTAGGAAAGATAAGGAAACATGAATTTGTATAAAAATAGTGAAATGTTTAAGAAAGACAAAACTATTTTCTTCAAATTTTTCTTCCTTTTTAAATTAATTACACAATTAAAATAATTTATGATGATAATGGACTAGTTGTCATTTTTATAATATTTCTAATTCATCCTTGATTTAAGCTAATTATGACACTGGAGTATTGTTTCCTTAAACCATGTGCTTGAATGCAAAAGTTATTTTTATGTAGTAATAGCTGGGGATAAAATTTTATTAACTGTTAACAAGGAACAAAGTGAACTTTCTGAGGCCCCAAATGGCCTTTTAACTCTGAGACTGGCATTCCTATACCCCTGCTGTTTTTTTCTGTTTTGTTTTGTGTGAGTGTGTGTGTGTGTATGTGCATATGTTTGTTTTTGATAAAAGACATCAGGTCTTCATTTGTTACATACAAAGTGGCTTATAACCATGTTTGTACATCTGGAGATTGAAATGAGCTGAGGCTCTCAGAGATCTGCTGCCTTTTTATTAAAAGAAAGCACTAAAGGTAAAAAGAGTGCATTCTTGGAAGCAGGGTTTTGGAAGGATTGGAGTTTAAATGAGGGATTAATTTTACAATAAATGACTAATAGTTTAACACCAGTGCTTTAAGCCGGTTCCCCTTTGGATAGAGTTGTGACAGTTTGCAGACAAAAGTGGCAAGGGGCACTGCTCATCGGGATCAGTGCAGGGCTTGCACATCCAGATGTCTCACTGCCCACATGTGCTTTTGGATTTGGCCCATTCAGGGGCTTTTTGGATTAAGCCTTGAGGTTTGGCAAAATGCAGCCTTTGTCCACCCATTGTGTATCTCTGGTTTTAGACAATAAAATCTCTGCCAAACGACAGTCTGGCCAAGCAGTTTGGGCAGCAGCATACCTGAGGAAAGCACAGGAATGACTCGCTCAGACGTCATTTATCTTGTGTAAACAAGCAGAGAGCCTCTAATGATGTGCAGGCTGATGTGCAGCCTCTGGTGCTCTCACCTCTGACAAGGGCCAGCATTAAATATGCATTGAACTCTCCTCTTGGCTGATACAACGTCCCTTCTCCTCTTCCAATTGCTTTCTAATGGCATACAGAAATGCTGGTGGGGAGTTTTTAATCACGCCACAGGAATAACTATCTTTGGATTTTGTCTGTGCCCATGTCCTAAGTGCTTGAGTACTGGGGGCTAGATCCAATAAAGGATAATGCCCTCAAGAGCAAGACATCGGAATAATTTAGGTACCTGCATCTAAAGCTGTGACTTAAAACATTTCCTCAGTGGCTGCCTAACCCCTCAAGTGTCATTGAACTTTAGGCACTTTCCCACTGACAGGGAAGCTCCCCATACACATAAAGTTGTGCTACTTCATGGCTGCTGACATCACTGAACAGGTCAGTGTCGAAGAACTAAACTCTGCTTTGTGTGAGGCCCCTGAGGTGCTCCATCCCTCAGTCCACAGACCCTATTGAACTAGCCCAGCCAAGGACAAGGCCCTCCCAAAAGCAGTTGCAAACATTGCTGTCTTTTAAAGTTTGAGTGCTGGCTTGTTTGTTTGTTTTTCAGTGATTTTTTGGACAGTGGTCTCTGAACATGCAATAACAGGGCTGAGGTGGGAAGGACTCTGGCTTATCAGGTATTTTGATGGGCAGAGAACATGGGCAGTGTTGCAGCCATGGTTTGTGTCATCTAGAAAGCTTGCTGCAAGCTGTGCTAGGTGTTTCTAGCCCATTCTCTAGCCGGGTCCCGCAGATCATCACTGCTCTTTGTGAAGCTGCTGACCAGAAAGCTAGTGTGCTTTCAATGGAAATGAATCATCCAGGTTAAATCCTCAGGCAACCCATCTTCCACTTCCCAAAAGAACGGTGCAACTACTACGGCTGCTCCCAGAGCTGTTCTTGCATGTCACCCAATGACACATCAAGGTTCAGCCTTGCACATCCCATAGCTCGGAGTGGTTGTACACACGGAGGTCAGTGTGCTGGCTTGGATCCCTGTGCTCTCTGTACGGAGCCTGTGTCCTGAACACAGACTGCTTTGAGGAGGAGTACGTATGTCTACGTACATCTGGGTGCATCTGGGTCTTCATGGCTGGATGATTCAGAAAATGCAGAAATGTATTTTTCTGCCCCCTACGGTAAAGATCCTCACCTGAGTGAATAAGCAGAGCTGAGATGTTTTAATGCACCTTCCTTCCCTCTCTTCACTCTGCATGTTGTGGCAGTAATGCTGTATCCCAGACTGTGCAGAGCATCTCATTTCTCAGAGCTCCGCTGGAGATATGATTGCTGTCCAAGCCCCTCACCTAAGGAGCTCTAGTCAGACATGAGCAAGCTCTTCCGGTAAATCAGACTCAAAGAAACATGGGGGAAAAAGTCATCTTGTTTTTCCCCCACTCCACACTGCTGCTTTTTGCTGTTAACTTGCCTTTGCCTGCTTCCCACTTATGTAATTACCAATTACCATCAGGTGGAAGGATGTGGGGAGCCTTCTAGCAGCTTTTTTCCCTCTAGCTCAAGCTGCTGATGGAATAGAAACCTCTGACTAACCTGCCTGAGCAGCTCTATGTGAATATGCCTTGCATATGTAGGCAGCTAGTTGTAAGGAGGTAAACAGGTGCATGTAACTGCCACTGATGTGTCTACTGGCTGTCCATATGGAATCTGGGTCACTGCACATGCAAGAGCTGGCAGTGGCAGGCATATCAAGTAATCTCTTCACTGTAATAGGATAATTCCTGTGCTGTAGTACTAGTATCAAAATATGGCTTAAAGCCCTAGAGGCAAACCAAAGCCAGATTTGTTCCCGTTACAGCCAGGACAGGTGCAGTGAAGTGACAATCCCGTCTGACACAGGCATCCGTATTGGTAGTCCCGCACAGGGAGCCGGTTCTGGAGAGCCTATGCCACAGCGAGGGCTGGGCGGGTCCTGCTTTGGGCCTTCAGAGCTCTGTGGACCTCACCCTGTGGCATCCCATAGCTGTGGGGACAGGGGCAAGGCCAGGCGGCAGTGGCTCCAGAGAGCTGCGGCTTGCGGGAGGATAAAGCATGGTGCCGGGGCTTATCTTTTAAAGGCAGTGCTTCAGCTATTTATAGGTCGCTTTGTATGCGATTACTCTGTTTACAGTCAGCAAGTTTTGTCCTGAAACAGGGCAACCGGAGAACAGCCGCTGGTGGATTCTACCTTTGCTTCACCTGGCCACATTTTTTGAAGTCTTGTGCTGTTCTGAATGCATTTGCTTTTCATAAAACTTGTTCTGCCCAACTGCAGACATGTGGCATGAGCCAAGGAGAAGAGCCTAGGTGAACCATTTCTTGAAGAACAGGAAAATCGGAGACTAAAGGGGAATCACTGCTGAGCAGTGGGACTTCAAAAGACCACGAGCAGCCCCGGTCTTTCCTGATTTGCCTGATAACTGTGTGAGGTGTCTGGCAGGCAATAAATCTTTGGGCAGTCACCTACGAACTGCTGTGTTTCCCTTTTAAAAGGACACAGACCTGCAAGAGCCTTGTTCTTGCCCATTTACAGCCTTTGTAACAGGTAGCTGCAGACAGTGGGGTGGGCAGACACACGGGCTCGCTGACAGCCATAAATGATGGACTAGAAGGGACTTC
This sequence comes from Alectura lathami, assembly GCA_013399715.1. NCBI lineage: Eukaryota > Metazoa > Chordata > Aves > Galliformes > Megapodiidae > Alectura > Alectura lathami. The sequence continues at coordinate 12,894 of VXAV01004108.1, forward strand.
TAAAGATGCTGACTTTTCACATGTGCACCTCAGCCTGACAAGGCCTGTGTCTGCTGTGCTCTGCAGCATGCCCTGGCTATTTTTGGTAGCCCAGAATTCCTGGCTGCTGCATGACCTGCACTGAACTCTTGCAGTACAATTTGCAAGAAGATATTTGAAACCCCCATTTGGAGGAAGGGTTAATTTCATCCTTGATGTAACTCACAATGAGCTGAGTTGAGCTAGGCTTTTAAATGTCCCTTTTGTGATTAAGTTGGATGAAATGTCCCAATTGTGATTATTCACAAAAAATGTTATGGTAAAGCAGAAACGTTATCCCTTCAGGTGACTAAAATAATGCTGGACCCTTCTAGGGGGACATGGGTGAAGCTGGGACCCTGGAGTGCTCTCCTGTATGCCACCATGGAACAGGTAGGAAGGAGCTGGTGTGGAGGTGGCAAAGGTGGCCTGTGCCTCCAGACTTCTTGTAGGCCAGGAGGGGCTCCAAAGTAATGAGAAGTGCAGTGGGGAACAGAGGATAGGTTCTTCCTAAGGCCACAACAGGTTTCATTGACTTCTGCACGTGGATGTGTCCTCCCCTACACTTCTCCCACCTTGGGGGGAGTCGCACCAAAACCCCTTGGACGTGATGGCCACCAGTCGAGCTGTATGGCAGGACTGGAGGACACCCACGCTGCAAGAGCTTTTCGATAGGGTTTACATAATTTGTACTAAATTCTTTTCTGGTGGAAATAGGCAAAATATGGCTGAAACGTGTGCTGCTAATTTATACCAGTAGAGAATTTTGCCCTTATGCTAAATTTTCAGAGTAAACACCTTGCAGCTGTTTATTAAAATAAAACAAACAAAAAAAAGCTTGGAAGTAAACCAAACCACAAGTGTGTTTCCTGTCTCCAGCCACCATGCTGTAGTAGATATTTGCTCTGCAGATAATATTGTCCTTTTGGCTATGCAGGATTACTTAAGTGCAGTTTGTTTTCTGTTAAGCTGCCAAGCTTCCATTCTGAAACATGTGAGGACTTTTTTTAATGATGCTTTTTACCCTAAAGATATGTGCTTTTTTACTGCATGTTTTAATAATTTACTGATTTTTGGAAGACTGCAGAAAAAGAGTACATACTTTGGCACCTCGAGCACTTAGTGTAAACTATGTTGATTTGTTGTATCAGTTTGTTTTATTACTTTTAACAAGATTTTGACATCATGCAAATATGATCCCGGATACAAAACAAGTTTCAGAATTCTACAATAATTGAAGTTGGAATATTTTCTAAATATATTTTGAATTAAAATGTGCGCAACGAGTTTCAGAAGCAGAGAAGCAGTACCTGATTATCTAAACAAAAGTGGTAGCTTGATTTCAGCCCTAAAATGTGACTGTATGTATCTGTCTGGGCAAAACTTGCTCCCAAGCTCTATTAGCCTTCATCTTTCTTCTGTCATCCAGGCTTGTGCTTGTCCTGCCTGTGCTGGAGGTGGGATTGAAATACATTTGATCTGAAGGCACTGTGATCCTGTTGGGGCTCACTGCTTTATCTGGGGTGCAGCGTTTGCAGCTGCAGCTTGCTTGGGGCCAGTGGCTTGCACAGGTAGAGTGAGGACAGTCCTGTGTCAGAGTCTGTGGACTGGGGCCCAAGTGTGCTGGTGGCAGCAGGCTTTTGGTGAGATCTACAGATACAGCCCCTAAGAGAGAGCACAGGGATGTGAGAGGTAACTGCCTCTGATTTCTTCAATTTTGTTACTTGTAAAAAAAAAAAAAAAAGTTGCAGCCAGTGAAGCACAGGAGCAGACATTTTCGTACTTAGAAAATAACTAATGCACTTTAAAAACCGAACAGATTTCGCTAGTTTCACTGTACAAAAGCTACTGTACTTGATGGCTTAGGAGAATTTAATAGAGTGCTGCAGAAAATAGACTTGCTATTTCTGGAATGCTGTGCTGTTTTCACAGTGCTGCTTCAACTCTGTAAGATTTACCATAGATAACAGCAAGCAAACATGCCCAGCATCCTCAGAAAGAAGCTGCCTTAGCAGAACAGGGATCAAGTTGACAGCAGATTTTCAGAAATGTGTTTGCAGCCCACGTGATTAAGAGAGTTTTATGCTGGTCTGTCCAAGTCACTTCTATAAATAATCAGTTTGAGATTACAACAGCATACTAATTTTTTGTCCACCCTTACCTAGCATCTTCCTGGAAAGCTTCCAGGCTGATACTTTTTGTACTTACTTTCCCCCCTCCAGGTATAATTATCATTTATTATAATAAAGTGCTGCATAAGCTTAGGTGAAATGCATATTCCAAGTCTTGAGAAGCTGAAGTGGGAAGACACGTGGAAGATCCTAAGCGTGTGGGTGGCTCCCCAGTGCACTGATCATGGCTGGTAGGCAGTGACAGTAGCAAGTGGTTTACACCTTTAAAAACGAAAAGGATTATTATTATATTTTAAAAGATCTGCCTGTCTAAAATAGGGCTCTGAGCCTGCAGATTGCTCCTCTGGGTGAGCTGTGTCTCCATGGAGCCTATTTCATGGCAAGAGGAGCTGCAAACACTCATCCCAGAAGCCAGTGGGCATTAGCATGACTGTGCCAAAGAGCTGCTGGGGAAAGGGCAGGCAGAGCTGATGGGAATCGGGGCTGCCTGCTGGTATCCTCATCTTCAACATCCATAAAATGGCTTGGGAGTTTGTGCCAAGCCAGAAGCTGTGCCACAAGGACATCTCCGGCTAGGCAGTGTTTACCTGCCGAACCATGTCGTATTTCCCGGGTTCTGCCTCCTTGCATCTACAGCTGGATTTGAGCAAATGATAAAGTACCTGCATGGGGCTTTGATTGTCCCAGAGCTATTCGTCAAAGACACAGTTCTTTGCTGATGAATTTCAGAAGATCTGCAGTGTATAAAGCAGTTCCATCCCCCTTGTTCTTCCCCAGCCTTTCAGGTATGGGCAGGGACTCCTTTCAAGCCATGTGCCTTAATAAGCTGTCCGTATGACAGAGGCTAAATGCATCAAGAGCGTAAGCAGGACCGTTCCTGTTGTCTTGCATTCAGTCCCACTCATCGCTGTTTGGTTTCAGTATATGAGAAAAGCTCTTTTTTCTCTGCATTTTTTGCTTTTCTCTTTGTGCACACAGAATGTGATGATCTGTTATCATAGTACTGCCAGGTTGGCAAGGATATAGTATGAGACACGTCCAACTATCATTTGTGATGAAATGAGATAGGTGTTGAGGTCCTGAGATGTGAACGCTGCACTTGAGTGCACTCTAAGCAGCCATGGGATGTGGATCAGTGCTCGCTGCTGTGTTACGGGTTTGGTTTTTGTCCCACCTTATCTCAGTGCAGACAGGGCTGCACACCACATTGAAGCTGTTTTTTGGGTTGGTTAAAGAACCGTTCTTAATACCTTAATAAGAAAGCTATCTTGAATGCAAAATACCCTCTAGCCACACAATGTGGGGAATAAGCCTTATGCATTAAAAGATTTCCAACAGTAAACAATCTTGGCTTCAAAGCTCCAGCTAACAAAGCCTGCCTCATTAGCAAAAATATGAAGCAAACATATATTAAGCTGACATTGAATTTTCTTTTGACAGGAAGTTTTAGGAGCTTAGGGGTCTGATAAGGAGACATGGAAAGAACGTGCAAATATTGTTACCTGATTTCCAGTATAAGCGCTGCTAAGAAAATGATAGGAACTTGACTTTCCTAGATCAGAATTGGTTTTTGGATGTCTCTGCCGGTCACAAATCACATGTTGGCCTTAATTGATATATTTATTTTGACAAAAATCTGTAATGTGGGCTGAACTGCAGACATTTCTTACTGTGCAGATTGCTGCTGTTTTCACTACCCTTGGGAGGGTGTGAATAGCTCCTGCTTCTCCTAGTGGCTTGCTCCAGCCCAGTGCTGTGACTCAGCAATGAGAAAGTAAATGCACAAGTTGAAAATTCATTCCCTGTGTTTTTTGTAAAGGTAATTTGCTGGTTCTTTAGATCACTCCAAAGCAGGCCTCTGAGATATACAGAATAATCCTGTGGCCTCTGAGCACTGCGAGCAGGGTTGGCATGTGCTCTGCCTGGTGGGCTGTGTAGCCAAAACAGGGTTAGGTTTATGCCGTAAGCTGCAAGCTTTGCAGATGTAGGCATGAAACTAGAGTGAACTGGATAAACTGGAAAGAATGGAGTCTTTCCCTGGGCTTCAGCATGAGCACAAGCATGTAGTATTTTTGCTTTATGTACCTATGCGTGAAATGAGCCTGGGCGGAGTTGTTTGCTGCGGGGGGAATTTGGAAGGGTGTTAGGTAGGTGCAGCTGCTGGGCAGGCTCTTGAGCATCTGGGATGCCCCGGGTTCCAGCCTGCTGGGTAGTGGTGTATTTCTCACCGACCTCTTGTGAAGGACTTCAGAGGTTAATGAGTGGAGTGTTGTTTTATTTCCACAGATACCATCCTTAGAGAGAGCACTGGGACTATAGCCTCAGAGGAAATTGATTTCTGCAGCTGCAAAAGCTGTCATCAGCAGAGGGAAGTTCTGGCAGAGGACAGTAACCAAAACAAGGAGTAAGACTTAGGATGGAGCACAAGCGGTGTGTGAGAGGAATATTGTGTAGCTGAGATACCTGCAACAGCTCATTCCATCTTAGGTACCTTGGAGTACAGATTGTTCCCCTAAATTATAGATAGGAGGAAGTCATCATCCACTAAAATCAAGGGGAAGCTTCCCATTGGCATCCACGACCTTTGTATCGCAGGTTTAGTAACAGCTTAACATAGGCAGTTAAACTCTCTTTGGAAAAGTATAATTTCTTCAGTTGTTTTCACTACAAATAGACGACAAAGCTGACATCTTCATTGCACTAAGAACCAAAATAAACGCCTTGGGGATCACATCGTTCAGGTATCTGCTTTACTGACAAGCCCCAAGGAAGCTCCACTGGGCGAAGAACAAGTATTGCTTGTGCTTTTGTGGTTCTGGTAAATACAGCATTGCTGAAGTGAGCACTGATGTGTTTGTGTTCATGTTGAATGCAGTGGGGATGTATTTTCACTGTTTGGCTGACTACTGAGAGCTTTCAGCTTCATACGTTACACCCACAAAATTGAAGTGTTCTGTTAAATCACTGTATCTTTTAAAAAAGGCACAGAATGCCTGTTTTGATTAATTTGAAAAATAATAGTTGTAAAATCTAGGCCCTGAAAATGTCAGGAGAAAAGTCTTCAATTATCTTTTCACTAATTTCAGCCAGTACCGTGATTTTAATCTGTTCCTGAATAACTCAGGAATAGATCTGTAGATATCCTCAAATTACAGAATTTTCTTCTTGGTTAAATCCATGCATAGAAATTTCAGAGCCCAAAATAGTACATTTATGAAGAAATTCCCGCTTGAGACTAGACAGATGCAATGGCAATGCCATCTAAATGTCAGCGTTAGCCTGGATTCTCCATGAAGCGGAACACAGATGATTGCTGACTTTGCAGGAGAGCTCCGTCTTTCAGAAATCTGTTCACAGTTTCTGCTTAACAAACTAGGATGAAGGCTTTTTTCCTTTCCAGACTGGAAAGATATTACTTTGTGATGTCTCATATGTATCAATCTTTGAATTAATTTGGGGGAACACAGAATTCAGAGAAGGCCCTAGATCACTGACTTTTACTTTATCAATGATATCAGAAATCATGTTGGCTTAAGTACTGATTTTTGCATAATTCTGTTAGAAGGAATCTTCAAAGAGTATGCTTAGCACTAGGTAAGTGCTTAGCACTTTTTAAAAATTAGACCCATTAATAGCCTGAAAAATCAGTGAGCCATTAAAAACTGAACTCCAAAATTACCTCTCTTATATAAATCCCTGTGCCCGAGGTTATAGCTGATCTGCATTTTCTTCAATGTAACAAAACTGGGGTTTCATTCACGTCTTGTAACAATGGAACATCAGTTGAGAGGATCAAAAGCTTGCTTGCCAAAATACATTTTTATCACTGCTGGTGAATTTTCCCCCTTGTTTCTTAGCTGTGAGGCTTTAGAAAGCCTGATTGAATTAATAGCTTTGATTTTTTTCTGCTTTGTTTCAAGGAAATAAAAGATTTTCACTTTTTTTTTTTTTTTTTTTTTTTTT
>VXAV01004108.1:19011-47192 GCA_013399715.1 Alectura lathami
TAAGGCAAGTCAGGTAAACTTCTTTAGAGTATTTCAGTCTTATTAGAGTTCAGGTGATAGAGATGCATGGAAGGAACTGAGTCAAAGGGCAGATTTCATTAAAATAACTGATTTACATTGTTGTATTTTCCTTATCTAAAACCAAGTTCCATCTGCTTGACCCCTGCTGGCATCAGTAAACCTACTGATGCACCTTCCTTTGCTTTATCTGCGTGGCAAAGATTTTGCTTAGCTTAATTCGGGGAGCTAGTGGGGTTACAAGTCAGGATGATGAAAATGTGCAAACCGGAATGATCAAGTTGAGTTCCCTGTTTGGAAATGCTTGAGACTGAGTCTGTGGGAACATTGGTAAGGGCAGGCACTTCAGTATGATTTTACGAATGTTTCTGCTGATTTGGTTGCAGCAGAGGAACATGAAAGGTTTTGTTCTGACTGTTTATGTTACTGGATTCAAATACAAGTGAGTATTTCCCCACTTAACCTTTGAGGTAAAGACCAGGCATGACTTTTACACAGGTCGTCATTCCTGAGTTCTGCTTAAGTTTCGTGGCCAAGTGCTGCTGGGAAGTTTATGAAATTGCTCCCAGTAACCTACCAGTCACCAATGAATGGGTGAATTGGTGAATTCCCAGTCACAGGCAAGTGGCGGGGTGGGAAAGGTGCTTGCAGTTCCTCCCACTCATGTAGCTGGCCACACTGCATGTGTCAGTAACACCCAACGTGTCGGACCCAAGTTCCTCTCTCTGTTTTAACCTCTGCACACCCCTTCTGCTTTGGAACAATCAAATAGCTTTACATTTGCATTATTCATTCTGAAAGCTGTTCCTCCTCTTTCTCTCTTCCCTGACGGAGTAGGTAATTAAAGACAAGAGCAGAACTGTCAATTAAGTTGAGGAATTCCTTCAGAAATTCAGGCTTCCAGTCAGAAAGGGGAAACCAAGATCCTCACCAGCTCCTTACAGATCAGTGAAAGTGTGTCCTGCTAATGTAGGCCAATCTCAGAGCTTATCCTTTCTCTCCCTGCTGTCAGGATTTCCTAAATAATTTCCTGAGTAATCCAGCTACAGGCAGCAAGGAGAGGAGGGTGGGAAATCAGCCAGGCTCTAAGGGAGGTGCAAGGAGGCTTGTAATCTTCTTTGAAGATTTTCTCTGCTCACTCTTATTTTCTTTCATATCTCTCCCCTGTGTTTTGAGGCTTTCACTTTGTAATGTTCATTTCTTTTCTCAATAAAACCACTAGGTGTTTGTCTTTCTTTCCAATGGTGACAGGAATAAACTGTAATCATAGAGCTGCTCACTTCAGCCTTTCCTTGCCAAGTCAATCCAACCAGGTTTTAGCTTAATTTTTTTTTTTTTTTTTTAACAAGAAGAAATAAGTAAATGCTTTTGAATGAAAACAGAACCGTTCCATTCAACCAAAAGGAAGTGTTTCATTTGGAAACACGTCTAGGGAAAGCAAATAACTGAATAGTTACATTTACAAGATCTAGAGAAAATATGCTGATGGGTCCTGGTTTTAATCCAGAAGTTCATTAGGTAAGGCATGCCAACATGCAGGAGACCCAGGTTCAGCTCTCTCTTCTGCCTGGGAGAACTGGAAGCCACGTCTCTGGTTTTCCAGGGGAAACCTGCTCCCCCCAGACCCTCACATTGCTGCGGTTCAGCTCTGTGTAAAGAGGCATTTGCTAGAGCAAGGTTCAAAAAGTAAGGGTATCCTGCCTGGGTGAGTGAGCTCACCATCATGACAGAGAGACTGCCATTTCCGTATCACACTGCAACAGGAGCTTGCTTCAGGGCTTTGGGTCGTGTGCTGGGAGAGGGAGGCTGAGCAGCCTCTTCTCATGTTGCACTGGGCACGTGGTCCGTCTCAGTCGCGTCTTATGTTTGTCTTTGGTTCTGAATAATTTCAGTAAATCACTCTTAAGCCTGAATACGAGTCCCCTTCTGACCGAGAAGGCTGTGCAGATATCTCTCCATCATGCTTATGCCTCCTCTCTCTTTATGGAGAGCCTACACAAGGTGCGGTATTTTCTCTAAGAATTCAGACAAAGGGAGACAAATACAAATGGACAAAATGAAGAAGGCTGTATTTTGATCATTGTCACTTGCTAAAGGCCGTCCATGTGCTTGTGCTGTAAAAGATTCTGTGAGGACAATCCCCAGCAGGCTTTGTGTCAGATTCAGATGGCTCAATTGTCATCAGTGTCCCTCTGACATTTCACAGAAATGTTGTCAAATAAATGGCCTTTTGGCAGCGAGTGTGGGGAGCCACTGCATGGTCCTCGTTCACTGACAGTCGGCTCAATTGCGTTCCCTTATTCCCTCTGTTTCCTTTTGCAGGGAAGGCTGCTTCTCCCCCATCAGCCCGGAGGCATGTCCCCTTGTGCAGTCGTTCATGTGCCACAACAGGACCTTCATCCTCGATGGTCACGTGCAGCTGAAGACGGGCCTGCAGACCCAGGAGCGGCACCTTTTCCTCTTCACAGATCTTCTGGTTGTTGCCAAGTCCAAGTGAGTATGGCACCTCAGGCAGTGCTGCTACAGAGCAGCCCTTTTTCCTCAGCAGAGGAACTCCTTCATGCTTTTTTAGTACTAAATCTTCCCTAAATCATAAGGCAACTTTTTATTTGGTCAATGTGAGTTCGGTGCCGGACCTCTGCAGGCCCTTGTGTAAACCCCATAACCCATAGAGGAAGTCCAGGCCACAGCGTTTTAGAGCAGTAGCAGATGTTCTTGAATACCGCTGCTTGTGTTGCATCATGTTCCCTGCTTTGGGAAGTCAGTGTCACAGAAAAGACTTATCCCTACTCAGCTGTGTCCCTTGGGCTGCCTTGACCCAACGGTTGTGTTTTTGACAGGTCATCTTCAGTCCTATGGGGTGGCTGTGTGCAGAGAGGCTACAGGCCTCAGTTCTCACCTGGGAGCTGCGTGATGCTCTCCAGTGATGAGCAGCTGCCTAAGACCAGAGGTTGCAGGCAGCACCGATGTGCCGGTCTCGGTGGGCGGTGCTGTGCCAGGAGCAGTGTGGGGATGGGAAGGGGATAGAAGCAGTGCTGAGCAGTCTGGGCTGTTTTCCTGTGCAGTCAGGCTTGCTGCTGAGCTCTGATTGTTCACTCTACCATTCACAATTAAATCAGATTTACAGGCTGCGTCTAGCATGCCAGCTTCATGCAGCATTTGTGGTTTAAGGCAATTTTAGAGGGTGCTTTCACTTGCTGTTATGGGAAAATAACCATAAAGGATCCTGATGCAGCTTCGTTCTCTGTTAGGCACTGTTTGTGGTTTCACAGGGTGGGTAATATTGACGCGAATCCTGGGTTTTTGCAGTGTGTCTTTTCGCTTAAGCAGTTGTTTCAGAGGCTGCTGGGAAAAGCCAGAGTAAATCTGCATTTTCTGTAGAAATCTGAGCTGTGTCCGTTTGAATCACACATAGTGAATGCAACCCCCTAGCTGAGCTCCTTAACCTTATGTGGTGTGACAACACAGAGAATACTGTACCCAAAACACGCTCTGCAAGGGGTAGGTGGTGAACATAAAGATATTTACAGGAAATCTTGCTGTTCTGCCAGCAGTAGCAGTCATACCATTGTTACTGCATTTATTTATGTTTGTGTCATGTTTAGGCTGGGATTCATCTCACCTAATGTAAGCTTTTCAATGTTACATGTCTGCAACTCACCTAGGCTTCTAGGCTCCTTTTGTGTCATCAGGGGAAAACCAGCACCTCCCTGTGGCAAACTCACTTTTTAGGAAAGAGATTCTGCTGAGGAGAGGGGAGTCGCACTGCTGGGGGGCTCTCACTGACTGTTCAGTGGGCAATGTCTCACTGCCTCAGGTGTGAAATCTGAAACTGCAGAAGGCTGAAGCCAGGTGAGATGAGTCCCTCCTGCCCTGGTCAGTGTGCTGAGCAGAAGCAGTGTTACAGCTCCAGGCTGGGCTGAGCGTTCCTGCAGGTCTGCCTGCTTCCCAGTAGGACTGTTTACATAGGAAAGCCCCACTCTGTGTAACCATTCCAAAATATAGTCCCTGGGGAGTAATAGTGGCTCTTACAGCACTTGATTTAATGCGGTGAGGAGTCTGTGGTGTTTGAAGAAGGTGGAACAGAACAAATTGTGCTTCTGCACGTGAAAAAAAGGGAGAAAAAAAGCTACATTTTTGCTAGAAGTGGTAAAAATAGTATTTTGAGTGATATTTCTTCATGTATTTTAAAGAACTCATTGGGATGTTCTTTCTGCAGCTGCCCTGTCAACAAGTAAAGCATCAGAGCTGTCACTAATGAATACTATTTAAAAATCAGCATTTTTAGAGATTCCGTACACTAAAGTACCATTGCTGATTCCTAGAGGGAAAACCTGAGTGGTATGTGTTGTTCTGCAGCCATAACTATGGGTTGCTATTGACTTTCTGACAGTGGATGCAGAGTCAGGACACCAGGTCACCAGGACAGTATCTAGACAGAATTAATGATACAGCTGAATCCGACTTAACTTCGGGGTTACTCCATGTGCAGGTGCTAATTTGTAATATTCTTTCTGTGTTAGGTAGTTTTTCAGCTTGGAGCACATACACACCCAAGAGATAGCTTTTAGTTGCTGCTCAATGCTTTACTAGTGTCAACTCAGCTGGAGGTAGCCAGTTACGGCACAAAGGGAGCTCATGTGTTGTTAGACTTTGTGTGATCAGCACATGGGTGCAAGTTTTTTCTACAGAGAACAAGTATCTTGTGTCCTCTGAGCTGCCTGAGTAAAGGTGCCACACAGCACAGAGCTCCTGCTTAAAAGCAGTGAATTGGCACTGCTCCCATGGAAATGTGGGGGGGTGAGCCCTCTCCATGACTGATCGGCATATGACTTTGGACGAGGTACCTGTAGGTTCATTTACTGATGTTTTCTAATCATTTCTGAAATGTAGACTGTTATCTTTTCAGTTCATCCATTAACCCAGCTTATAAAAAATAAGACTAATACTCACTCTGTTCTCGTCTCCCTGCTGCCCCTTCCTTTGATGCCTTCACACGAGGATTGTAATAAATTAATTGATTGAAAGTTTTTTTTTTCACTAAACCAGTATTAAGTATGTTAGATTTTATACTGTTTTCCATTTACTGATTAGATTTCTTATAGAGAGTGTTTGTTTTAATTTGGCAGAGTATATATTTTCAAGGGTCTTTCAGTTCGTTGATCAAGGTTGTTCATGTAAGGTTTTGTTTGGGAAGCACAGAGAGATGGATTCCTCTTTCTTCTTCGTAACACATCCATGCATATATACATATGCATTTTAAGGTTATTTTCCCAACATGGCTGGACGTATAAATTAATGGTTGAGTAAATACGTGGAATTACGGTAGCAATCGCCCAGTAGTTCCATTAATGCTTTTGTCAGAAGGTCCTATTAAGGAGATTAGCAAATCTAGTGAGAAGTTAATCTTCCATCTGTTAACAGCTGCAAGGTGTCCAATTGCCACTTAGAGAAAGTACAAGGAGCTGAATTTGCTCTGCAGAGGTAAGACAACTTGGGGTACATCAATACCTCCACCACTGATGTTCATGAACTTTCTCTTGATTTCAGTGCGGTCTGGATCTGCCTAATATTTACAGGACTTCTTTAGAAAAAATCATCTTAGATGAAAACCATCTTAAAAAATTAGATTGCTGCTCTTCCCATTTTTCAGATGTTCAGCCATGCTGCTGCCTTGGTCAGTGATGATATATTAATTTCTGGAGGTAATGCTTTGGCACATAAATAGAAGACCCGCCTTTCACAAATGCTGAGAACCCATGGACTGCATAAAGGAGGTGGCAGATAGAGATAAAATTATACCTCTGGCTCTTTAGATGTTAATGGAGGCTACTGTTTCAGCGCCTCTGGAAACCAGGCCACTTGAATACTGATAATAGCTGAGAGCTGTGTCTAGGCATGGCAAATAGGGTAAGAATATACATCAGGCACGACTGGGAGAGCATCTTTGTGCTTCTGCCAGCACCCTGCCAGCACCTGCTGCTGGCACTGTAGGGGCCTGGCTTTATGAACTGTAAATGCTAAAAAAATGAAGCAGCCTTTAGAGAGTTCACTGTACTGGATATTGGAGAAAAGGCATTGAGGAGAAAGGGAGGCTCGACAAACTGGTTCCCAGCAGTCTTATCAGTGTTGTCAGGCCAGGCATCCTTTTATTAACATTTACATTAGAATTCACGTCTGTATTTTTTTGTAAATCCATGTTTTTAGAGTACACTCTGTGGTCAGTCTGCTACAGCCATTTCTGTATTTATCTTACCTATTAGATCACAAACTGATTTGTTGATGAGCATATTGAAATATTCTCCTATATTTTAAGCTTCTTTTGGGTGGGGTAACAAAGTGTAATAGATTAAAGGGAAGTGAAATGTACAGCTGACAGGAAACACCATGGTATGGTTTAAAAAATACATGAACTTGAGATGGTATTTTACAGAACACATTCAAGTGCACCTTTTTGCCAGTTGTGATGTGCACTCATGGTCCTTTTCCTCCCAGCACTTTAATGTGGCAGAGCTCTGTCCAGAAGCACCTGTTAGCACAATGTCAGCTGGAAGCCTCAGACCAGTCTGGGTACTGCAAGTTCATCTCGGTCCTCTCTAAAGCTGCAAGCTTCGAGTGCTTTCGTGTTTCAGACTTGATTAGTTCAGTCTCTCCTAAATCAAATACCTTCTAAACAAGACTAATCTCCAAGAAGGCAGTTCATGTGTACCAGAGCTCTAAGAAAGTGCTTACCTGGCGTATTTATTTATAGAGCACTAATCACCATGGTGTCTGGCACTGTCCCCATCCACATTTGCAACACTGCGATGAGCTGACATGCTCTTGTTTGTAGTCCTTGGATTAGAAGGGCCGACTGTTTTCAGGGAAGGGCCTTTTTTTTTTTAGCCCTTCCTAGTTGGCCCAGCAGGCTCATGGCTGTTATGTACTTTAATGTTCAGTAGGGTAAAATATGGGAAAGCCAAATTTCAAAAATTTGAGGAAATCATGTAAGATACCTTCTTTGTAAATGAGTAGATAATTTGAGAACGCAGGAAGTATTCTCACAGGGGCAGAGCTTAGCAAAAAAGATCCTGGGGGACCTGGTGGACACATGAACATGGGTCAGCAGTGTGCCCCTGCCGCCAAGAAGGCTACATATTGCCAGCAGGTCGAAGGAGGTGATCCTTCCCCTCTGCTCAGCACTTCTGAGACCACGTCTGGAGTGCTGGGTCCAGTTCTGGGCCCTCCAGTACCAGAGAGTCCTGGACATGCTGGAGAAAGTCCAATGATGGAGGGCCTGGAGCACCTCTTCTACAAGGAGAGGCTGAGAGAGTTGGCACTGCTCAGCCTGGAGGAGAGGAGGGTCAGGGGGATCTCATCAATGTCCATAAATCCCTGAAGGGAGGGTGCAGAGAGGACAGAGCCAGGCTCTGCTCAGTGGTGCCCAGTGCCAGGCCCAGAGGCCATGGGCACAGCCTGGCACACAGGAAGCTCCCTTTGAACATCAGGAAACACTTGGACCAGATGGCTTCTAAAAGTCCCTTCCAACCTCAGCCATCCTGTGATGCTGTGAAGTTCTGGCTCATTCTATAAGTGATATAGGCCCAAAGCTACCATGCAGCAGTTTGTGGAGGCCTGACATGGCCTGTGCTGTCATGTCGTTCTTCAGGACTGCTCCATTCAGTCTGGCCAAGTTGTTGCTACTCACTGTAATTGTTGATGCTGGGGCTAAGGAATCATGCTATACTGTAAACACCTCAACGGCACTGAAGTCACTCAAAGGTATGTCCAATGCAAGTGGCAGTCTTTCCCTCATGGTGAGATTTGGAGGCGAGCTCCAGTCATGGGCAGAAGATTTCCCAAAGGAAGGGAGATGTCAAGGGATGCCTCAAGCAACCTATTTATCCGACTTAAAAATATCTGTTGATCTCATTTAGATCTGAAACTGTTACATTTTTACATGCAACTCAAACAAAACATCGATTTATTTAAAGCGGAAGTGCTCCTTCCATCAGCTGCTTTCAGATGTGTCCAAAGGGAGCTGAAATTCTGCATTATTTAACCTGTCTTGATATGTTTTCACGTGTGTGACATATGCGTGAATTTCTGTCGCAGGTCGCACTCTCATTTCAAACTAAAGTGCCAAGCGCGTCTCTGTGAGATGTGGACAGCGTTTTGTACAGAAGAGGTCTGTGAAGGCAGCACTGACCCAGAAAGGTCCTTTGTTTTGGGCTGGCCCACCACAAACTGTGTGGCAAATTTCAGGTAAGAACCAAGATATGTTTCATTTGCCAAGTTACTGAAGTGGTTTTAGGCTCACATGTAGAGACTGTCACAGATGCATTTCAGCACCAGTGAATATAGGAAGGAAGAACTTATGGATTCGTAAACTAGTTCCTTGTACTGCTGCGAGCAAGTCACCCTCTGTGCCTCATCTTCTGTCTCTCTGTAAATGTGGCAGTGGTACTCCCTTCTCACTTAAAAATTTGAGAGAATATGTGTTTTGGCAAAGGGCTCTCTGTGCTGCAAACTTGCTCAGTTGGAATTCTCTCTTTTTTTTTTTTTTTCGTGGATATAATTTGACACATGCTTTGGCTAATTAATAAAATGAACTAGAAATAGTAAACAGCCAGGCTAATGAAAAGATCAAAGAGACCCTCGCAGGATAATTTTAAGCAGAAGAGCTTGTACTGGAAGTAGCAGGAAACAGCGTGAAATACTGACCTTGTCCTATTTCTCTTTTTAATTAAATTGTGCCAGAGAAAATGTCAAAATTCCTCCTAAAGCAGAATCTCTGAAAGATTTTTGGTTCATCTTTGCAGCATTGGCTGTAGGACACATAAGGGCTATGGAGGTAATTTCAGTGATTAGGCTAATTTCACTCTCAGCAGGAGGGCTCTGCCGTCACTGTGGATAAGGGAGGGAGGGCATAGCTGCCCTTAAATCCCAGCTGGTTAGCCAGAGTGATTTGGCTGGGTCTTGGAAAATGCATTTTCCTCTTTACCAACAGAGGGCAAAAGCTGACACGTGTGGCTTAATTTGTATGTCACGTTGTCCATATCCAAAGAGAATGCTGTGCACAAACTGCTCTTTGTTGGGCTGTGTGCTGTTTGTGATTTTTTTTTTGCTTAATAATCTTGAAACAAAGCTGAAATTTTCTATTGGTTTTCAATTGATCTCCTGCCAATAAACATGAGCTTTGATTTAGAGACAGTACGTGATCCTTTATAGCTATGAGAAAGTAGGTGAGTAGGAAAACAATAGCACCAATCAAAACAGAGACAGAGATTTATAGAAGTGGAATTATTTTATATCTGGAGGTACACAGACAATCTAAAACACCATGCATGAGTTTGTGGATAGCATATCCGACAGAGCTGGAGCAGCCAAAGCAGAATCACACTTTTAGTGTTTATGAAGCGCATGCCCCTGAAGGAGCATCATTCAGTAGATTTGTAGTTCCCTAAATGCCTGCTTGGAAAATGTGAAGATCTTGATTTGCATAAGCACCAGTGGGAAAAGCAGTTACTCCATCTGGGGCAGAATTTAGATCAAGAAAGTTGGCACAGAATCAGATTAAATTCCTTGCACTGTCCTATTATTAGCCACATTTACCTGGGTAGTTTTGCATCATTGAAAGTGTCAGGATGAGATAAATGTTAAAAAGTCCAAAGTTAAACATTTCTAGGTAAAATGAGACCTTCTTAATTGTGGTTTATGTGTACTTTGTAATTTGGTGCTAAGCCAAAGAGTAAACAAGTGGAAGTAGAAAAAAGCCTTTATACCTGAGGAAATAGCTTTAAACTTTTAAATTAAGCTCTTATTTTTAATTGGCCTGCTCATTTTTTGGATATAAGTTTCATACTGAATTTGCTGGTAAAGCTTTGATTTCTGTGATAAAGGTGGTAACTGGGGCTTTTGATCTCCCTGGCAGGCTTTTCTGTTGATTTTGCGGGGAAACAGGTTTTTCATTCAAATCTTGAAAAACCTTGTATTTTTTGTATGAATTTATGGAAATTGCTACCAAGAAGCAGTCCATTGCACTGTTTGTACAAAGGCTATTTTGCTATAAGAATGACTGCTGATTTGTCCCTCTCTTTCTATAATTCCCACAGGTCTGCAGAACAAAAGGAAACATGGCTCTCTTTTTTGCAAAGGTACTTTATTGTAGAGTCTTTGAAGGCATTGAAAAGAGTCCCAGTCATCCAGACCAGTGATTCCCGAGCTGTGGTACATATGCCATCATTATAGATAAGCTCTTTCAAAGTGACAGCAAAAAAAAAGTCATTCCACACCTTCTCCCTGCTGAGGACTTCATGTGCACTTTGTGCAATAGTCACTACCCAAGGAGGAAAACTCTTTTCCTTGTTCCTGATCATGGCTCAACACAAAACCGAACTGATTTGTAATGTGTTTGCTGCCCTTCGCTGTTGTAGCATCATCACTTTAGTTGAGCCTGCAGCTCTTTCGACATGGATGGCATCTGACCAAGCCCAGCTCAGGAACCTCTGCTCTAACTTATCTGTTGCTCGTGACTGCCTGTGTCCTGTATGAATGGGGAGCAGTGGGGCTGACTTTGGCCCTTTAAAACACACCGTAAGCCAGGGGATATTCTAGGAGGGTTTGGGTAAACAGAGCTCTAATGTCAGTCAGCATTTTGGACAGAATACTACTAGAGGTGGTTTTGTTTTCTCTCCACCTAGATCTTGTGGTTGAGATTTGTGACTTCATCTGATTCTTTACAGTTCACAGGATTGTTTAAATAATTCTTGGTGGGGATGATTTCTAATTCCCTGCTCTGGACAAGGGGCCATAACTGATTTCAATAGAAGCTGATAGTGTAGCCTGAGGCATCACAGTGATCAGTAGTATTTGCTCAGTTTTTAGTTTAAAAGTGTTCTGTATTTGCTGCAGCCAATTCTTCATAGTTAGGCCTCATTATAAAGTCCCTGCTGTACAACTCATCTCCTCTGGAATTCGCATCCTTCGTAAGTAATTGTCATGGTCTCAAATAATCACTGAGTTATCCCATAAATGTGGTATAAATCTAAATCCAGGATGTGGATTCTTTGTGCTGGTGAGAATTCCCAGGGCTGGTGGAGAAATGAAGCTCCCTGGGCCCAACTTTGTAAATTCCCACGTCTTCAGGGAGCCCCCAGTACAGCCTGGGCATTGAGGACCAGGACAACAGGAGCTTGTGGGTGCAGGTCCTAGGGAAGGCTTCATCATTGTACTAAAGCAGAGTGATGCCGTGTTGATGGGCTCTTCAGAATTAAACCTGCAGGGAAGTCTACACGTAGATTTTCAATCTGGTTCCTTTGCTGCTTACGCTGATTTCTGCAGTGTAGCAACTTTGGTACAAGGGGCATTACTAGGGGCTGTAGTCAGTATCCCTTTCAGACAATGCTGGAGGCTTTCCTTTCCTTTGAGATCTTTCTACTACAGTACATCTGAAAATGAGCTGGTTCAGTTACTGCTTGATCGCTGTTTAAATCTTGGTCTTTGTGTTTACAATATTAAAATTAAACTTCTTTTGTACTTGTTTTGCCAGTCGAATGAGAGAAGAGAAGGAAAAAGACTATCCTAAAAGCATTCCTCTGAAGATAATTGCAAAGGATGTTGGAACTTGTGCATATGTAAGTGCTCTTGAACTAATCTGGGTATATAAATCCACAACACCTGTGAGTGCTACTCACCTGTAAATCCTATGGATGTCAGGGATGGAGGGGTTCTTTTGGGTAGCAACCTCCTTCAAGGATCTAGCCCCTCTAAGAGGACTCAATGTATGCAGCCCTGAAATGTGTGTGCTTCATGTCTTTACTATGTGAGTTCCCTTTTAAGGTCAGTGTTCTTGGTAAGAAGTACTGGATCCTGCACACAAGCTAAGGACTGTATAGTCTAAACCCCCAAGAAACACATCTAAAAGAACTTACGTGTAAGCATCTTAAGAAATGCTAGTACAATGTTCCGTTTTTTGTTTTTAAAACTGGTCTAAACCCACAGCTGCCTTCATTCAATTCTGCAAAGTTGCAGTGTGTTGTATTGTTTATAATGATCGTAAGTCAGTAAAGCTGTGTATATGAACACTCTAAAATGCCTTAAATGTGGTTTTCATCAGCTCAGTGATGTTGGTATGTTATAGGCACAAGGTAAATTGATAGAGAAAGATTGCCCACAGGGTAATTTGCACATTTTCACTAAGCCATTTTCAACCAATCTAGATGAAATTCTTGTAGGTAGGCAGTTTCCTGGGGATACACTGGCATTTGGTGATAATCCATCCATTCTTCCTCTGCTTCTTAGGCATTTGTCCTTTCTTTCTAACTGTGCTTTTAAGATCTGTATTTCATGTTCAGGAGCATAAAGAGCATTTGCAAGGATGTGAGTTTTCACAGAAGTTAGGATCCATTGGAGGTCTTTGGCCAACAGTGAATTCTGTACAGGCATAGAGAGAAGCGTGAAGAATTCTGGCTCTTTTCAGAAAATCATTGTTAAGGTGAATTATATAGAATTGCTGTGTTGCTAAGAGAAATATTAATTAACAGTAACAATCATTGTGATAGTTCAAATGAAGGACTGCAGATCAAGGTGTGCTTGGGTGTAAATGTCTATAAATCACACACACACTTGGGTGTTGCACCCTTGTACCAGGGTTGTTTTGGGGGATTCTGTATGTTTTTTCTCTTCAGCTATGATTAGCTCACGTGCCAAATACGGTTTCCTGATCCTGCCAGTCCTAGGAACTACATGCTGCAGTCAAGCTATTACCAGTAATAAAGCAGTGGAGGAGCAGATGGAAACTTTGTGATGCAAATAGTTCTTATGGCACTGTGTTGCCTGTACTACAGCAGCTGGGGATGCCCAAGAATGATTTCATTTTTACAGGGTAGGGAAGGGTAAACACAAGGCATAAACCATTTTATTATATTCTAGCCCAGAGCAAAACTTATGCAAATGTGCTGACCTACTCCTGAGAGCCAGATGTCATTGCTTTGGGCAAATGTTAAATTTTTTATGGTATGAGTGTTCAGATATGTCCTCTAGCAAGACATACAGTACTCTCACTACTTTCCTTTGGTTGCCATGGCAGCTAGTTACCATCAGGGACTTATACGCAAGTGCAGCTCAGATCTTTTGTAAATGCAGAATGTCAGGGGGTTGTTTCACCTGGACATCGTACGGCCGGTATAAAACCAACACGCTGCGCAGAGCAGCAGGCTGTAGCAGACCATCCTGGGACTGGCAGTGAGCATCTGCATCCTGGCTCTGCCACCCTCCTTTCTTTGGGCCACTGGATATGTCTGGGAGGTTTGGTGAGAATGGGCAGCATTTGTTGTGCAAGGGCTTTAAGGCTGGCTGCAAAGCAGCTCCAGTCCAGAAGCTGTGCGGTCTTGTTAGCAGAGCCAAACTAGCCTGTGTGTCAGGAGTGCTTCCTAGCGTGTGCCTGACGCTAGGACGGGTGTGATGGTGTCAGCAAATGATGCTCTGGACCTGCCCTCCCCATGTGCTTTTGCCTCTGCAAGGTGATAGCAGTGATGCTGCCGCATCCCGGCAGGGATGGGGATGGAGTTGTTAATCCTGGTGTGCTTGAAGCGTGCGACCTGCAGCGTGAAGGTGCAGAGCAGTGTCAGCGGCGCCAGCAGCAGGTGCTGAGTCTCAACACAGCTATTCAGAAAGCGGGGCTTTGTGCCGACCCATGCTCATCTGCGCTGCTGATCTGCAGTCAGGAGGGTGCTGGAGAGGCAGTGTTTTTTAACTGGAGGACACATTACCAAGAGGAAGTGTTTCTGGTATTAAGCCAAACCTAGCTTTGAGAGAACTATATAGAAAGTGGCAAAGGATGTAGAGATGAACAGCCTATGTATATACAGTGTTTTCTTACCAGGGAGTTCTTCAATAGAAGGGGAAGGAAGTGATTAACATTTGATATGAAAAAGTCTCTTTTTTTTTTTTTTAACTGAAAAAACTCACTGAAATGTTTCTTTTCTTTTCAGAGGAAATGTACATACATCTTGTCCTCAATAATCATGGCACTCTGCCCTTTTGATGGAGCTCTTGGGGAAGCAGAGAGCAAATACAGAAAGTGTGTGACAAGGCAGAGGAACCAAACCTTTGTCTCAGGCAGCTGGGTCTTTCTCTGTAGAATAACTTACTTATGAAGCAATATTTTAACTCCCTATTTTTTCAGCAATGAATTATGCAGCTATTGGACTTCAGATACTCTTTGCAAATCCAAATTTTTAATGCCTCTTTCCCTTTCTCTTTTCTTCTCTTCACAGTCAAAAACCCTCAATGTAACCAATGTTGATACAGCCAATGATGTAATTCTCATGGCCCTGCAGCAGCTGGGAATTTCTGTAAGTACTTGCAGTGATTTTAATGAGTCTTTTGTTGTCACTTTTAATAATCAAATCTTCTCTTGCTCCTTTTCCAAGTTTTAGGATATGAACATTAAATTAAAACCTTTATCATAGCAATTCAGTGTTGTTGAAATGAAGCAAACCTGCCTTGTTAATATATAGACCTCCAGAGATCATCAAATGCCTTAAAAGTGTTGCGTAAGACTCCTATCCCTATATAAGGGATATCCCTGTAAGGAATCAGTTGTGTTTGAAGTTGCTTTTAGATCCATTTTGCTGATGTGTAAGAGGAGATTCCTTGATGCAAAAAGTGAGAGTTCCGTGCAGCTCCTTTGCATACTGCAGGGTGAACAGGAAATCTTCTGACCTGCTTGTGTGTCAGTTTCAACATACGCAAATGCATATGGCCAGCTGTGTCCCCAGATTACAAATACAAGCCCTGCTCCCAAGTGTCCAGCTCAGATGCTGTAAATATCCATGGATCTTCAGTGTCATGTGAGATAGGAGTGTAACTGATTGCACAGAACCCGAATGCAGCCAATTTACGCAATGGCCTGAAGGTGCCTCAGATACCTCAAAATAGTGCACAGAGTAGATGCAGCGATTCGCAGTAGATCCAGCAGTGCCTAAACTGGCTCCCTTTCCTCTAAACCAGAAAAGGAAGTGCCTCAGGTGTCAGCAGGAATCAGTGCCAGGGTCAAGAATTCTGACTTCTTCAGCCTTTTTCTCCCATCATTTCACAGTGTGACTCTAACCCATGCTGATGGTCATAGAAGCTCCTGGATGACAGATTTTTAACCTCCCTGTCAGTCTGCTGTTTGGGTGACAGGATGTTTTTAAGTGTGCTAGTCTTGATGCATCTATTGATCTAGATGCAAGGAATCTGACAAGTCTTTCCTTACTGCAGCCCCGAGTGTGAAGGCAAACATGACCAAATGCCACTCTTGTGCTTTCCTGAGGCTTCCATGAACCCACAACCAAAGTTAGAGCAACCTCAGGATTTGCCTTCCCTTGCATTCATTATCCCCAGTTTATACAAGCATTTAGTGCGTCTAGGGGACTGTTCTGCTTGCTTGCTGGTTCCTGGCACAGCAATTTCAGCCTTGTTACCTTGCTATGGCTCCAGCATCCCATTTGCACCAGGGCTGTGGCCCAAGCTCATGATCCTGCAGTCTGTCCAGTTAGGGTAGCTCTGGAGTTGGTAGAAGCGAAGTGGACATGATGTGAGTTAAAATCCAGCCCATTGTCTGCCCCAGTTTACACCAAAAATCAAGACTGCACTACATTACAACTGCAAGCCTGTATTATGATGTGTTTCTTGGGTGTCACTTGTACTTCCTCATTTCTTGTACAGAAAAATCAGGAACACGATAGTATCCAAAAAAGAGTGTTTTGTTTGGTATGAGCAGGAGGAGGAGCTGGTTTGGTTTCAGCTTTGTGTTCCTTTGTATATAGCACAGTCAATCCTTTCCTCCTCTTTACATTTTTATTTCAAGTGGAAAAAATGAAAGCCTTCTAAAGATGTAAAATCTTGCCTGCTGAATTATTTGCCCAAGTAATATAGTACATCCTTTCACTGCATCTTCATAGCATAAAGCCTTTTTCATTAGAGGCAGATCATAAGATTAGCAATAAAATCAGACAAGCTAAATAAATTAAGCGGTAGCCTGTAAATCAGTCAAACTCTCGGCTGCCCTCAAGAACTGCTGTAACTGTGAGGGAGCTTTTCCTTATGCACCATCTCAAGGGCTTTTTTTATTTATGTCCAGAGAGAACCACTTGAAAAGAGCTCTTTTCAATGGCAATTATAAAAACTACATTTCACATGTTGTACGATTAATGGGGCTGTTACTTTGACTGAGTTCATTCTGTTTTAATGCATCAGGGTTTTTCCCCTCTGTGATTTCTCTGGTAAAATGACAACTAGTTCTTGCAAAATGGCACTGAGCCTTTCTTCCAAATGGCCAAGGGAGAGAGAGCAGAAAGAAGGGCCATGGGTTTCGCCACTCCATAAGTACACTTGCTGATTTCTCCGGGACAGCCACAATAACGCTGACAAATGGCCCCATAAAGCCCATAAAGGACAACATTTGCAATCGGGGGATGAGCAGTCCACCTCCTGAAACTGCACAGCCTCTCTCTTCCCCTTCCCCTGCCTCCCCTTCGCAGTAACTAACCCTTTCAGATGTATATTTTAAAGGAAAAGTAAACACTTGTGCTCCTCAGCTGTATTTATTTGCTCCTGGCGGCTTGCCCTGAGGCACCAGAGATGCCTCCAAAGCCTATTTATTTTCCTTCTGCCTCCTGCTAGCTGACTTAACAGCAGTGCTAATAAGGCCCAGAAAGCTCTGTCAGTCAGCGAGCAAACTGCGAACGCTTTATGGGATGTGTCGGCGTTGCACCAGGTGCCTGCAGCGAGCAGAAGAGCCTCAAGAGCTTTGGGACATTGGGTAGAGGTCTACACAATGCAGCATAGTAGGCAAATCTGTTTAAAAGGAGGTAGGATTTACTTTAAGAGCTAAATAATTACTGTTGTTAGATATTCACCACCTTTTGGAGCCAGAAAAAATTTATACTGTAATTATCCTGATGTAGCAGTGTCACTGAAAAGGCATTTAAGGTGTAATAAAACACATTCCATAAGGTGTATTTATCCACTTGCTGTTGCCCTTTCTCCTGAGAGTGGTTTATATTAAATGTCACTCTTTCTGTCTCTGTTGCCTCACTTTCATATCTGAAATAATGTGCTATTCTCCTCCCTCAACTAAACTGTAACGTTGACTCGTATATTTATGCTAAGGGCAGTATTTAGAATTTGCTTTCAAACCAGCAGTTTTACAGGGCTTTTCCCAAAGTTGCTCACATTCTCCAACCCTCTGGAAATTGTCTCTTTTGATGTAAATTTATGCTCTCAACTGCGGATTATAAGAGAGGGTTCAGCAGCCTTAAAGCACCATCCACTGCTCCTGAGCCCTCGCACACGAACGAGCTGCAGAAAAGGGGCAGCACTGAGAGTCCTGAGTCCCTTGGGTGCCGCCGTCCTTGGCACCAGAGTGCAGGGCGGTTGCAGGTGAAGGGGCTGCTGCCCTTCCCTACTCTCCCACCCGCAGCCACGATGCTGGCAGCTCCAAGGCCGAGCTTGTCCCGCTTGCAGGGGACGTGGAGGAGCCGAGGGGATGGTGGAGCAGAGGCCTTAGGTGGGATGCTGTGGCAGCACCTGTGTGGCCGGGGCACGTCCTGGAGGGTTGCCCTGGTACTCAGGATGGAGCTGAGTGTGAGAAACCCGACACAAACCTGTTCTGGCAAACTTATTGTTGATTTTGCTTTCAAAGGGCTCTGAAAAAGACTACAAGCTGTGGGTGATTTCAGGAAGAGAAGACGCTCCGTACCCTCTTATTGGTATGTTTTTGACATCATTTTATTTTTCAGTGTTCACTCATTAGTTGTTAGTGCTGAAGGAAGCAAGAAATGCAGATAATACTGACATGCAGCTTCCTCTTCTCTTTTTTTTTTTTTTTTTTTTTTTTTTTTTTTCTTTTTTTTTTTTTTCCTCTTATTTCCATCACACAAGTTTGCCTGCATAGGGAGCTAGTCAGATGCTGATCCTCTGTTTTGAAGAGCAAGGTGTCTGATTGTGTTATATTCACTAAGAGGTGGAAAAAGCACATTTATTCCTCTACCATTTTTGCTATTTTCGGCTGCATGAGCCTCAGTCTTTCTACAGAGCCAGCCTCTTCACTCCCCCTTCTCGTCCAGTGGAGTCAGTCCAGCTTTACCCTACAGTCCCATTGCATTGTTTGCTCTGCTTCCCTCCTCAGCACAGCTCAGCAGAGTTTTCAGAAATGCTCTGTGGTTCCACGACTCACCTGATGCAAGAGGCCCTTTGCAGACCTGTATTTCTTTTACTGGCTGACAGCTCCCCTCTGACTAGGAGCAAACTGCTGCTTATTCCCTTCCTAAAATGCTTTTCAAAACATTCCCTCACCAGGAATCAGCCCAGAGCTGAGAAGTGATGGGATGGGGTGATTTGATTTTGGCCTGTGGCTTGCTGAGAACAAATCCCTCCCGTTCTTAAGAACCTTTCCCCATAGAAACTTGGTATTACTTGTGCTATGTAAGAGTTCACAGATGATTAGAACAAGAAAAATTTGTGGATTTTCTGTTTTCCTCCTGCAAATCTAACTCCTGTAAATCTTAGCATTCCTTCTGAAAGCAGCCTTAGCTACAAATGCTTTGCTGGAGTCAGACAGCATTAATATTTATAAAATGTCTAACCCGCGCACCTTATAGACATTGCAAGCTGTTTTGTCTTTGAAATGTACCAGACTTTGTGTTTTAGGCTATTATGTGTAGCTCAGTCAGATAAAATCCCAGCTGTGGTTTTAAATATAGAACCAGAGAGTTCAGGAACAGGGAAAACCTTTCTACCTGACCAACCCTCTCTCACTGGAAATTCAAGGTACAATCTTTGGAAAAGGAGAATCTGACATTAAACTGATGCTGCTCCTGATATTTACGCAAAGGTTTATCAGATAAGGCTGGCTTTTATTATAGGTGCACATCAGAAGCAGAGTTCGACTGTGCTTCAGCTTCACCCTACCTGTAATCTCAAATAACTTTACTTCTGCTATCAGCATTCAAGTTTAGGTGCAAGTTAACTAAAACTTCTTAACTGCAGATTTAATACATGGTAACTGCCATGCCTTTAGACAAGTCCAAAAATATCTTTCTGCTGGCATTTTTGAAAGCTGCTCCAGAAATGAGTTGCCCCTGCGCATTCCCTGAAGGTGCTGTGCAGCACGCAGCTCACCCGCATCGGCCCTGTGATGAGCGTTTCCCTCCTCAGACAGGAGCTGCAGCTGTGTCTCTTCTGGCTGCACTGCTTGGTGCTTAGACTTACCGGGGAGAGGCAGGGAAGATCACTTGCAAAGTGGATTTTTTTTGGTTTTGCATGCTCAGCAAAAATTTGGCAGACTGCTCACAAAATCTCATTTCTTGCCAGAACCATATGAGAAACCAGTACCTAAACTTTCAGCATCGCAAGTAAAGCAGTAGAAAGAATAAACACTGAATGCAGAAAGAGTCATGTGTGTTTTTCTGATGGGCTTTTATGTGATCCAGCTGTAATAGGTCTGATTTTGCTTTTACATCTGTTTAGCTACACTGAACACAGTAACTCCATATCAGTATGATTTGTGCCAGTGTAAATGTGCAGAAAATTGTCAGTTCTGAGGTTACTGAGAAACTGCTGCAAGCCAGCGTGCAAAACCCACTTTTCCTCTGAGGCAGATGGGAGCTTTGCATGTCTCAAGCCAATCGAACCCAGATGATGAGAGTTTCTCTTTGAACAGGACACGAGTATCCCTTTGGGATTAAGATGAGCCACATCCGCGACGCGATGCCCCACGGGTCGAAGCACTGTGCCTGCCCCAGGCAGCTCCAGGGTTCCTTCCTGACGGAGCAGCTGCCCCAGGAGCTGCAGTGCCAGTTCGTGCTGAAGCCGAGCCGCCTGGCCGAGTGCCCACCGCTGCATGGTACGTGGCCCTGCCACCAGCCTCCTTCACCCAGAGCCTGCCCACGGCCTGGCCAGTGTGCCGGGGTGAAGGTTGGAATGTGAGGAGGAGCAGGAAGATATGTGTTCCAGTTCCACAGGGATTTTGCTGCATGGTTCTCCTGGATTTGAGCGTGCTGTTCCACGTGTGCCTTTTTTAGGTTATGTTTTGACAAGCTGCCTGTCAAGGGGTTGCTCTAAAAGCAGCAAAGGAAAGACAAGATCTCTCCCCTGCAGTTTTCTCTAAGTCTATTAGCAGAGCTGCTCCCTGCAGCACTTGGCAGCATCCTTTCTCTGAATGAGGTACTAAGGGCTGGAGCACCTCTCCTGAGAAGAAAGGCTGATGGAGCTGAGCTTGTTCAGCCTGGAAAAGAGAAGGCTCCATGGAGACCTCACTGCGGCCTTCCAGTACTTGAAGGCAGCTTATAAACAGGAGGGAGAACGACTTTTTACATGGTCTGACAGCGATAGGACAAGGGGGAATGGCTTAAACTAAAAGAGGGGAGATTTAGGTTAGATGTTGGGAGGAAATTCTTCACTCAGAGGGCAGTGAGGCACTGGCACAGGCTGCCCAGAGCAGCTGTGGGTGCCCCATCCCTGGAGGTGCTCAAGGCCAGGCTGGATGGGCCCTGGGCAGCCTGATCCAGTGGGTGGCAACCAGCCCATGGCAGGGGGCTGGGACTGGGTGGGCTTTAAGGTCGCTTCCAAGCCAAGCCATTCTATGGTTCCATGACTGCTCACCTCCCTTACTGGGACTCCTCTCACAGCACAGCCTGGGCATGAATTTCAGTACCTAGATGAAGTGAGGGAATACAAGTTCTTTATTTCAGTTCTCCCTGAGCAAAATGAAGTTCTCCTGCCTTTGGTCTTGATCCTACAAAAATAGGAGCACCTGCTGTCTGTTTTGCACTCTGTTGTCAATGACACAGTAACCACTCACTCTGCTCATGGGTAAAACAAATGGGTAGATCTTGGAGGATTGGGCCATTAGGCTATAAACACTGTATGACGACGATGCATCCCATGGTGTGTTTTTATTGTGCTTAACAGGCTATCACGCTAAGCTTAGTTGGGAGCTCTGCCCTGCCTCACTGTTAACAACTCTATGCTAATAAAAGTAATATATGTGCACTCTGTTATACTATGCAACCCCTAATAGCCAAGATCTCCCAAAATGTATGAGTAGAATCCATTTGTAATGTTTTGAGAAATTAAACATTGCAAGGCTATATCAGTGCCTATTGCAAATTATTCCGGAAATTGATTATGTTTTATATAAATTAATTTCCTTTCCACACTCCTTTATCCCCCCCTCCCCAGTAATTTGTATCATGTATTACTTCACAGCATATTTCAAGAATGAGGCAATCTAGCAGAGGGGTGTAATTAGGTTTACAGGCCCCGCTTGGCAGCTGACATTGACTGGCAAGAGAAAATAGGAATGCAAATCGGCGCAGATGTGTTGTCGGCAGCGCAGTGCGAGCCGCGGGAGGGGGCAGGCGTTGGGGCAGCCTGCGAGTCCTGCATGGGGCTGGGGCCATGCAGCAGGGGGAGAAGCTGCAGTTCAGTTTGCCTTGCCTGCTTTCAGCCTTGGCTGACAGAACCTTTTAGGGTGATGCATAGGTCTGGCTGGTTGCAAACCAGATTTCCTTGCTGTTTGTTGTGCTCTTCACACCTCCTTCTCACCTGTTTGTTTTTGGAAAGTGATGAAGGGTGTCTGTGTGCCAGCCAAGGCTATGATCTGGTTTTGGGCTTGTCTTCAGATCAGCACGCCAAGCACTGTGGGACTGTTTGGTGACCACTGGCCACAACACCACATGTATTTGCAGGGAGGAGGGTCTGTGAGCCCACACGTTGCTGCCCATTTTCTGTGTAACTCTCCTCCCCTCCCTCCAGAGAAACACATCCCAGGTAGGAGAGGGCTCACCTGCTCCTCAGCAAGTGATACTCTTCTGGTGGTGGACTACCTGAGCACTGAGATTATTTTGTTTAGTTTTGCTTAAAATGCGATAAAATCAGAAACTTGGAAGCCAAGTCTGAGCAGCATGTCCACCAAAGCCCTCAGCTGATGTCTGCAGCCATCTCTCACTGCAGCCCCCGTGCAGACATGGCGTGCACCCTTGGCAACTGCAGGAGCATACAATCTTCAAACAGATGTTACCCTGGCCAAGACCAAACTTTTGCGAGGCCAAGCAGCTGTGTACCAGTCAACCTGTTCTCCATCTCCTCCCACCCCATTGCTGTCACCTGCAGCATGCCAGCCCCCGTGGCACTGGTGTCACTGGGCTGGAGGCACCAAGGGGAAGCTGCCCGGTTGTACTGTGCTAGGCCACGCTAGGCTGTGTAGATGTTGGCAGGCGGACACAACTGACAACTGGTCATCATGTGAGATAAGAAGCTGTGTGGACACCAACTGTGTTGTTGTAGTTGTGTCATCAGTGCTGGCAGGCCCTACAGGAAAAACCTACAGGAGAATTTGCAGCGTGGGAGCACCGCGGTGTTTCCCTCCTGCAGCCTTTCAGCACATAACAGGAACAGCACCTAGCCATTAAACAGAGCCATTAAGTCATGCTCATGAGCACATGTCTAAAGCATATTGTAAATACTGTTTTGCGTATGGTTTGACTTGAAAGAACTGAGTGCTGTCAGTGGCTTGTCTGTCATCCAAATTATTTAATCATCTGTTAGAAAGCAAAATTTCAGTGAGTTGGTCTCAATACAGAAAGGAGGCCTTTGAAAACTGCTTGAAAGGAAGGTCAGGAAGGATGCTGCATTTGTATGTAGCTCTGAGGTTTTCTCTGGAAGTGTCTGATTAGCCTGTGAGAAGAGGAAATGGCATCCCTTTCCCATCTGCTCTTTACCCTGACACTTCTCAGTCTCCTTCAAAATGAGGATGGGAAACAGATGAGTTCTGTTGTTCAGTGAGTGTTGGTTTTGTAAGTGAGGTGACGTTTTGCTGCCTGGCATTAGTTGTTGATTTCTGTCCTGGTATGTTGAGGAGCACCCATTAAGATTTGCCTCCTGTCCAAGGCGGACGGCATTTAATCACAATTACCCCTTGGTTATCTCATCTCTTTGGGTCTGTTTGGCTTTCAAGAGTTGAGAGATTAAGAAAATTTCTTTAATACCCATTTTTATTTCATTTCTGCTATTTCTTGTTCTCCACAATAGGATCTCCCCTTAGTTTTACTTCTGCTGAGATCTACAGGGCTGCCAGAAAAAAAAAAAACACCAAAATATATTTGTGATTATGTGACTAGAACTGCAAGTGAAGGAAACCATAGTCACATGCTAATATCTTGCTCATCTGAAAGAAAAATTGTTGTTTTGAAAGTTGTACTTAGTTATGTTCTCCCAAAACATGATGTGTCAAGTAAAGCCTTAGACACTGCCAAGCTTATATTTCATGAAGCTTTGGACTGCTTAAAACGTGTATCCTCATTATTTTTTTACTAAAAGAATTTTTCATCAGGCTTTAGCACTCGTATGTTCACATTTTGAGTTAAACTGTAACTTTTCATCCTGTAAATCTCTAATGAAAAGATTTCCACCCATTCCCTGAGGGAGCATGATCTTCCAGAATGGTATGATGTATAACAAAAATCACTATTTAGGCTAAAAACCGTGTAGTGTAAAGTATAGAAGAGAAAAATCTGGTATTATACTGCAATCTGCAAGCCTTGCCTCAACCCTCTGCCCTCCACAGAAAGAACGTTTGGTGGTACTTGTGGAGACAGCGGGCACTCTCCACCAGCACCAGGGGATCTAGGATGCCTCCAGACAGTCAGCCAAGGTGGGAGCAGTGGTGTGGGTTTATTAATCTTCCCAGGGAAGGTCAGTGGTTTCACACCTGCGGATGGGAAATGAGGCACTGAGCACAGGCCAGCCCCATGTGAAGTCCTCAGGCCGAGGTGCTGACGCTGTGGTCGGGCTGTGCAGCACAGCTCTCGGTGATCCTCCTGAGAGCCGGGCCGCAGCCTCCACACACACGCACCAGGTATGCACGTGGTGGATTAGGCTGAGCCGGATGCCAAGATGTTGGTTGAGTTCATGACATTTTTTCCTTTGAAACCATAGCAACCACCACAAAACAAATACTGGAATTAGAATTGAAATGCATTTCTTCTAATAAACACCTCTCTCTTTTCCCAGACTTGAGCCAGAAGTCATTTAAAAGGAAAAGATCTATCATAAACTGGGCTTTCTGGCGTGGCCCAGGCACTCACTTGGACAATGCGCCCCTCTCCTCGACATCTGCTGCTCCTGGGAAGCTCTTCGGCCTCTTGCTAACAGCCATCTGTGAGGACGACAACCTGCCCAAGCCGCTTTTGGTGAGTCCCAGGCTCAGGGCTGGCTCTTACAGAGGTGGAATTTCTTTGTGTGGCACACGAGAATGTGGAGATGTTGTGGAAAGGGGACACTGAAATTACTCAAGCAGAGAAAACAGCAAGAAACCTCACTTGTGGTTCTCAGCAAGAACTTTGGTTTTTAACATATGCTGTGGTCAGGCCTGGTTATTACCAGACAGCTCGAGAAGTATGTGATAGGTTGACTGCTCTGGGCTGTTGCTTCTTTATAGCCCCTGCTGTAACGCTGGTTCCCTAATCCTCACTTACGCAGTGAAGTAAACACCATGTTCTCGCATACTTTTTAAACCACTCCCAAGGTTTCTGTAAAATCCCCAGCCCCAAGCAGGTGGTATCTGCTGTCCATTATAGACAGCCCATGCTTGCACAGAAAAGCCACCTGCCCTTAAGCAGACAATTTCATAGCCTTTCTTGGAGGCACTCCAGGGTAGGCAAGCATTCTAGGTGCTCCTTTTTGATCTGACACCACCACTGCAGAAATGGTTGGGATGGGTGGAGGCTGCAGGAGCACCTCAGCATCTCTTCATCATGTTTCAAATGAGCACAGTGCTGTGGATGCTCTCTAAGCTCCCCCTCTGCCCGGTGCAGGAACATGAGGAAGATTGGCGTAAAGCACATCCTAGGCACAACTAAGGTAGCTGTGTGGCATTTGGGGTCAAGATGGTGTTGTAAGGACTGCCCTGCTGTTATGGAAGGAGAGAGACTAGTCCCCACCATGAGCCCTGCAGGCCTGGGCCCCTCTTAGCAGACTGACTTTCAGCTGGAAAAACTTGCAGAACCCCACTGAAATCAGTGAGGTCAAATCAGTTTACGGTAACAGATGGTTTGTCTGCAAAGCTTGTGCTTGATGTGGTGTTTTATCATTGCCTGAGTAGTGAATCACACCAGGACTTTTCAGGTCTTTTAAGAGTGTGGGTTTATTATTTTCTTTTGTGGGGGAAGTGTACGTTTTTATCATTTAGGTTATTTAAATAAGCCCTCCAGAGATGGACTCTGTAAGAACATGGTCTCTCTTTCTCTCCATTTGCTCTTTCTCTCCATTTGAAAGAGGAGCCAATGCTACATTTTGGAAATTCCTCCAGAACATAACTATTAGGAAATTTGTATCTGAAAAAAGCACAAAGTTGCTAAGTATAGAATCGAAGCTTGGTACACTTTGTGGTTTGAGTCTTAAAACACTGTGTTTATGCCACAAAGTATGACATGCTTTTGATTTCATGCAGCATCTCTGGAGAATGGAAAACTGCATCTGAGGTACTGTGTGGGATTTATCTGCAAGAGAAGGGAAATACCAGGGATGAATTCTGCAGGCATGTTTGATATCCCTACTGCAAAGCTCCAAACTTGCTTCACAGCTGAAGGGCTCTGAATTGTCTCACCCCATTAGCTTTTTTCATGTAATCTTTTTGGATTTACTACTTTACTTCCTAGTTTTATCTTGTGAATATTTTATTCAAAATATATTTTAGAGGTGTTTGTTTACACATTGGGACTGCTGTTTTGACAGCAGAGCTGTAAATCCCTGCAAAGAAAATGGAAATGCTGACACAAGTCCTGCTGCCATGAAAGGTGCTCCTGATGCATATACATGGCTTTCCACTTCTGCAGGAGCAAGAAAGAAACATTAAGAAAGTTAAAGATTAGAAAACCAGTTTCCATTAGGGATATCTGCATTAGTGTGTGTCAGGAAGGATTACCTTACAGCCCAGCCTCTGAAAGAAGCCAAAAGCCGCTGCTTAGCCATTGCTGTTAGAGTGACTTGGTTTTGTGGTATCAGACTCTCTCCCAGCATCCCTTTTCTCACCATCCCTTTCGACAGCTTGGTCCTGAGACCGCTGTGTGCATGCACATAGGTACAGAGACTGTCCACACGCATTTTGCCTTGGAAGAGACAAACACAGCAAATCCCACATTGCTTGAAGCAGGTCTGTGCAGAGGCAATCAGCGTGTCTGAGGGACAGCCCAAAGGAGCCAGCAGCCAATTGTAGCCCTGAGGGGTGAACTCCAGACAGGAACACCTTGCTCCAGGGCTGGTCCCACCAGCAGCCCTGGGCTGTTTGCAGGGTGCCATTCCACTCATAGGGAGCAGAAGGGGCAAAGTCTAGCTCTGATCTGACTTACAAGTGCAGGTGCATATCAACAAAAGAAGCACTTTCCACCTGGATAAAATCTCCTCTTCTTCAGACATCAGGGTATCAGTTGGAACAGAAGTCTTTGTCTCCAGTCAGTGATGAGATCAGACACACTGATGGGCAGGGCGGATTTTATATCTTCCTGCAAAGGGCACTACCATGCCACAGTGCTTATTTATTTCAATGACTTGGCTAGAACTTGAGCAGATCCTGGAAGAGATCCTGCACAAGGTGAGTCCTCAGCAGTGGTGGCACAGTGTTTGTGAAGGGACGTTTTCCAGGACCAGTGCCCTGGACCGTAGTTTTACTGTGCAGATTGGCATGGCCTGGAGGGTGAGCTTTGATCTATGTGTGACGTGAGCTTTATGTAGACTCTATGTTTTTTGACAGTGACTAAAGTGTTAAAACCACATTTCAGTGGTACTGGAAAATAAAATATGTTTCTGAGAAAGCCTCTCTGCTTTTTAATTTTATTTAGGACATGCTTTCCCTCCTTTACCAAGAAGGCCCTTCCACTGAGGGTATTTTCAGACGGTCTGGAAGTGCAAAAACCTGCAAAGAGCTCAAGGAGAAGCTTGATTCGGGCGCTGAAGTGGACTTAGCCTGTGAGTCCATATTTGTGACAGCATCTTTGTTTAAGGTATGTGAAGAATGTTTCCCCATTTTTGGGAGAAATCAGCACAGATCATGGGCACCAGCAAGTAGGACTTCTAGCGCCATAGCTTTTCTTACCCTAGATTTTGGGAAGCTGGGATTTAGTCTTCTTTCTAAGCTGCAGCAGTTCACCTGCCAGTATCTGAGGTATTAGGAGACAGGAGCTGGAACACTATCCCTTACTAGTATAAAGGCTCCATTACCAAAAGGCACTGTGCTCGGGGGAAGGCAGGCAGGGATGCCTTGGAGTGCTTATGGTCCGGTGGTGTTGAAGGTTGTCAGCTGAGGATAATAAACAGGAGCTACAGATGAATCTGTTGTCCCTGCTAGGAAGGGTAGGTGGACTCACCCCAGGCCTACCTCACCTGCCCAGGTGCCGCTGGGCAACTGGTGTGTGGCTCTGCAGGTGCAGGAACAAGTGAGGGAGGCCGAGGATGAAGGTAGTTCTGAGAGGTGGTCTGGGGCGAGCCGGTCACTCGAATCCCCACGTCTCAAGACGGCCTCTACCAAGAAGAAAAGGAGGGCGACTGTTGTAGGGGCCTCCCTCCTGAGGGGAACAGAGGGTCCTGTTTGCCGACCGGACCCTACCCATAGGGAGGTCTGCTGCCTTCCTGGGGCCCGGGTCAGGGACATTGCAAAGAGGATCCCTGACCTGGTGAAATCCTCTGACTACTGCCCGCTGCTGGTAGTCCGGGTAAGCAGTGACATGGTGACTGGGAAAAGCTCGAGTGCGATGAAGAGGGACTTCAGGGAGCTGGGGCGGTTAGTTGAGGGGTCTGGAGCGCAGGTGGTGTTTGGCTCCATCCCTTCGGTGGCAGGGAGGAGCGGTGACAGGTACGGGGAGACCCACCTCGTCAACACCTGGCTGAGAGGCTGGTGCTGTTGGAGGAACTTTGGGTTTTTTGACCATGGGGCGGTCTATTGACACCTGGTCTGCTGGCACCAGATGGGGCCCAGCTATTCCCCCAAAGGGAGAAAAGGATTTTTGCCCGGCAGTTGGCGGGACTAGTGGAGAGGGCTTTNGGAAATAAGCAGGAGGAGCTGGAAGCTCTGGTGCACTTGATGACAACACTACGATGTTGTTGCTCTCATGGAAACGTGGTGGGATGATTCACATGAC